>JBDJHY010319185.1:0-19157 GCA_039654485.1 Withania somnifera | reverse complement strand
ACTGCTCATGAGCACAATCATGGAATGTATAAACATATCTATGAAATTAGTTTCTAGTAATTACTACTCTTTCAAAATTCTTGTTGCCTTTTAAAACGTTTAATGCATGCTCACAACAAAGCATCAATCAGCATACTAACTGGCCTAAGGCTACTAATGGAACCTATAAGATTGCTGCTAAGCCCCAGTCCCAGGTGTAATCTTCTTTAGCCCATCCATGCCACCGAACAACAAGTAACCATATCCCAGATGCCTCAGCTTCCCAAAGGCCAAGAGCACACCAATGCGGGGGAACACGTGGATCTACCAAAACTCAGTTGATACCACCCACTCTTAGGCTCGTAGCGGTCTAAGGAAAACTAATATCACACAATCCTTCTACCTATCTAGACAAGCCATATCCAACTGGGTATAATATCATCATGAAAAGAAGCTAATAACCCAGCCTAGTCGTACGATACCTAACTAGGTACGAGGTAACTACTAAGGGCTACTAGCTGACCAAAAAGGTTGCATCAAGCTATATATGGCCCCAAAGGGGTCCACACCTTCCCTAAATACAAATAACAGCTAACATAAATAATCAGCCTACCTAGATCAGCTCTAAAGCCACCAGCCTAAATTGGGGGATAGCTTGTAAACTGAGATCATTAGTTTGATCCCCTCCCAACCTCACTACGGTCAAGAGTTTGCATATAATGACACACATCAAAGGTGTTTCTCTTCCCCAACCACACTATAATCCAAAGTCAGCATAAGACATGCGAGCAGTGTAATACATCCCCATGTTAAGTAATTAGGCTATAAGCCAGCTAAAACGGTCATAGATCTGATAAATAAGCATATTTGGACCCTAATAATCATCTTAGCCCCTAGATAGCGCTATACCATATATATACTATACTAATACCCAATCTGAAGAAAGTAGATCATAGCCTACCTGGATTCCAGCGACGACCTCAAAAAGTATGCTCCAAATGACAAAAATAACGTGTGAAGCTCAGAATCAAGTGAGGCTAGTAAAAAAGCAACCCACGAGTCAATATGAGTAAAACAAGACCTATATTTCTATATAAATAGCGGGGTGAAAATACCGGCCTAAATTCGGGTCAGAAAACGCTAACATCTCAAAAAATGAAAATATTTATACCATGCATAAAGCACAACTCGTACATCATATGATAAAAAAATAGAGCTAAATTTAACAGTAGAATCAAAAGATATAAGCCCGAAAAGTTTATAAAATAAATAAATAAAGATTTACCTGGTAAAAATGATCATCAAACAACCTAGATACGATTCCACTGATTAAAAACACCAAAACACTTCTTAATTAACCTATTATGGGCTCTAGAATTGAGAGAAATAAGAAAATTATGGAAAACTCTTCAAAAAAAGAATAAAACATATATATAGGTCTGTCAGGCCTTCATCGCAATCTCGGAAGGTACTCACGTGATCGCGACCCTGACCGACTCAACCCTTCATGATTGTGGCCCACCTCCATGTGATTGCAGCCCACCGCCATACGATCGCAACCCACAGCCACGCGGTCGCAGAGGTTCAACCCCCTATCAGTCCCAATTTTAAGAAATTAAAGTTTGGAATGGAAATAGGGTCCAATTATAACACTCTATATATGGAATATTTATGTAAACAATATTCTAGACTCAATGGATTTATGAAAAGGTAATTTGAGATCATATAAGCAGAGTAAGGCTCAAAAAGCAATAATTGTGAAATATTTTAGCCCGTAGAACTTCCAGGGATCCAACCTATCGATCCTATCAAGTCATAAATAATTTGGGGCAATCCCAATAACTCTCTAAATCTATAGAAATAGTGGGAATCTAGAAATGGACCTGAGGTCCATTACACAAATATAACAAGATTTATTATAAATTTCAAACTCAAGATTATGAAATCAACTCATTTAAATAACTCATCTTCAATAGTTTCTAAAAAAGAAAAAATACTTAGTTAAAATCCCTCTTCAATTTTTTTACTTCAAAACTATCATTTTACTTCTTCTCAAGAGTTTCTATAACCAACACACCTTATGCCTTAGCAATGAAATCTACATACTAACCCATATAGAGGGGCCTTCATACCTTGCCAACGAGTATGAACCTCGCTTATCCTAGTGGATCCAACTAGTATACAAAAAGGCACTCATTGGGCCATAATATAATCCCTACGTTAGTGTATATAGGTTGAGGGAATAAGGGCCTCTTCCCAACCCCTTCAATGTTAATAGTCCTCACATAAAATAATAACACTTAAACTTTCACTTTTAATATTCGCAAATAGTGGAAATTCTCTAATGAAACCAACTAGCCGAACCCGAAATCTTGTTGCTACAACAATCAATTTAGCCAAATTGGGCAAACTCAGTCAAACCACACTCTTAAGTAACTTTTTATTCCCAGGCTATAATATTAAGCATAATTTCATTACATATATTCAACTAGGCTTAATTAGTAAAAAATAATCAAATTAGACATGCTTCATAAATAGGTTCAGAAACCATGTAAAAGTTGAATATATATGACACTACAAGTTTTCATCTGAAGTTTTAAAACAAACTTTGAAAATAATATTAAATTCAGGCTTCAAGACTTCTTTCATACTATAACTTTAAAAACCATGCTAACTCATGAGGACTAAGAGAATACCAATTATCATGTAAATTTCATAATTATAGCTCAAATTCATCAACAAATCATCAAATAAGGGAAATTGATAGATAGATATATATAAGAACCCAAGACATGCTTCTACATCTTTAAAACCTTTAAGAAAAGGGTTTTGGGGCACAAGGATTAAAGGATACCATTGTTCATAACCCACATACCTGAATTAAAGTACTTTAATAGAGGCAAATCAATGAAGAAAGGTTGCTCTAGATGCTTTAATTGAAACTATAGTTCCTTTCTTAAAGAGGAATTTGGAGAAGAACCTTTCTCTAGTCAACATTATGCAAAGAATAAAGGGTTTAGAGTGTGTGGGGTTTATATATAATCATATTTAAAGTACAAATTGACATGGATTTAAGTTAGGAAGATATGGGAATTCAACAAATAACCCTTACTTTAATTTACTAAAAGTTGTCGGGAACAACTCCACGACTCGTGAAGTGCCATTCCATGACTCATGGAACAAACAGTGAATGTCCATGAGTTTTTATGGAGTCGCCTTTGCTTACTGGAATGGAATCCTATTCCACGATTCAAACAACACCTCGTGTTATGACACTCCACGAATCATAGAGAGGTCTTGTGGGAACTGAGTTGAGGTTTTCAAATTCCTCAATTTAAAGTATGAGTTGTATAGTATGATTCATGAACCTTCATTCCATGACTCATGGTCTAGCATATGAAAACTTTATAGA
Source organism: Withania somnifera (assembly GCA_039654485.1). NCBI lineage: Eukaryota > Viridiplantae > Streptophyta > Magnoliopsida > Solanales > Solanaceae > Withania > Withania somnifera. Next base: position 15,766 of record JBDJHY010319185.1, on the reverse strand, counting down.
ATACTAGAAACTAAGGCATCACTCCACATATCACTCATGACTCATAGAGTAGAACCTTACGACTCATGAACCATACTCATTGTCATATAGGAGCCAAATTTCAATTAATGAAGTCTTAGAATGGGGTTTTGAGCCTAATTCAAGTATAGGGCATTACAATATCTCAAATTGAGATCATTCATCCTTGAATGAAAGGATAAGCTCAGGAAAAGAAAACTAAAAGCTGATGGAAAGGATATAAATTACTCAAAAGCTTTAATAACCTATCAAATTTGATTAGACTTTAACTTAACTAGTATACATGCATACTACAATGAACTCATCAAATACCACATAAAGGAAAAAATAGGAACTCATCTACTAATACCTCAGTTTCTATCAACTCTCATCAGATCATGCATGAATACACTCAATGGACTTATGCAATGCTATAGGCTCCATGCTACATACATCATACACTCGCAAGAAAGGCTGAACTGAGAGGCTATTACCTTAGACTAAAATAGAACTAGCAGGAAATAAATGTGGCTATTTACTCATCATATCAGCCTCTGCCTCCCATATAGCTCCCTCATCTGAATGGTTCCTCTAGAGAACTTTAACTAAAGCTACCTCATTGTTTTCCAATCTGCAAAGTAGTCTACCAAGAATCTAAACAGGGACCTACTCATAGGTCAAATTGTCATGGATGATGATATCATCAACTGGCACTACTAGAGATGGATCACTCAAGAATTTCCTCAACAAGGAAACATAGAAATTGGGTGAACAACTGCTAAGTCTATTGGAAGGTCTAACTGATAGGCAACATTTCCTACCCTTCTCACAATCGGATAATTATATTTTGGACTCAACTTACCCTTCCTCCTAAATCTCATGACTCCCTTCATAGGAGACACCTTTAAGAATACCCAATCAATCTCATAAAACTCCAACTCTCTTCTCCTCACATCTACATAGGACTTCTATAAACCCTGAGTTGTCTTCAATATCTAGAATTATCTGAACCTTATGCATAGAATCATAAACAAACTTTGTCCCTATAATGGATGCCTCACTTGCCTTAAACCATCCAATTAGAGACCTACATAATATCCAATAGAATGCATCAAATGGATCCATCTAACTACTCGAATGATAATGTTATTGTATGCAAACCCAATCAAAGGTAGGTGCTTACTTAATTACCCATAAAATAAATTACATACACCCTCAGCATATTCTCTAATGTTTTAATGGTCCTCTCAGCCTGATCATTTGTCCATACTTGGGTAACCATATCCCTCTAAAAAAATCTCCAAAACTAAGATGTGAGTTGCAGACCTTTTTCTAAAATGATGGTCAAATGTACAGAATACATATGAACAATCTGCTGTAAATAGATCCTAAAATATTATTTTACTAAATAACATGTGTGGGCCGGTAAGAAGTAATTAGACTTAGTAATTTGGTCTACTATCACCTAGATTGAGTCATGTCTCTGGGAAAATAGTAAACCAATGAAAAAGTCCATATTTATCACCTCCCACTTGTATGTTGAAATATCACACTGTTCTATCTCCCATGTTGTTCTCTGGTGCTTTATTTTTATTTGCTGACAATTAGGACACTTAACCATAAATTCTACTATGTCCTTCTTCATACCATTGAGTAGTACACTGTCTTCAAATATCTATACATCTTTGTAGCCCTAAGATAAATAGAATACTTAGAACTATGAGATTCTAACCAAATCCACTGTCTCAACCAGTCGACTACTTACACATACAAGTGATCCTGATAACGAAGGACACCATCTCCCCTTTGGGAGAAAACTTGGAATTTATACTTCTGAATTATACCTTAATCTAAGCTAACACTGGATCACGATCTTTCTTATCGTTCACCATAACAATAAGAGATAACTCAGAAGCATTTTAAACAATCATCCCACCATTCTAAGCACCAATTAATCTAACTCAAAGGTGTACAATTCTGTCACCTCTCTAGAAAAATCTCTTTTACCATTTTTAACACATGATAACCTATCCAAAGACAACCTGCTAAGGGCATCAGCCGCTATGTTAGCCCTTCTCGAATGATACAAAACAGTCATGTCGTAATCCTAAAATAACTCAAGTCATCTCCTATGATGAAGATTCAGATCCTTCTACTCAAATACATGTTAAAGACTCTTATGATCAGTGAAGAAAACTATATCCACCCCATACAAGTAGTTCCTCCATAACCTCAAAGAAAAAATCATAGCTTCTAACTTAATATTATGAGTAGGCTAATTCTTCTCATAAGTCTTAAGTTTTATACCACCTTACCATGTTATATGAAAACACAATCTAAGAAAACTCTAGAAACATAACAATACATGATAAAACCCTCAGAACCCTAAAGCAAACTCAAAAATAAAGCTAAAGTCAATCTAGTTTTTAACTCCTTAAAACTCTTCTCACACTATTTAGACCACTCAAACATCACCTTTTTCTGAGTTACATGGGTCAAAGGAAAGGATATTTAAGAGAAGTCCCAGATAAAACTATGATAGTACCTAGTTAGTCCCAAAAAACTTTGGATATCTAATGGAGAAATCGATCTTTGCCAATTTCTAACATAGTCAACCTTTTGGGATCTACTTGAATACCCTCGCTAGAAATGATATGACCAAGGAAGACTACTCATTGGAGCCAAAACTCACACTTTGAGAATTAAACATAAAGTTGGAACTCTCTAAGGATCTAACGCACAACTTGAAGATGGTATGCAGGCTCCTCTATGCTTTTGAATAAATCAGAATATCATTAATAAAAATAATCAAAAATAGGTCAAAATATGGATTAAAAACCCTATTCATGAAATCCATGATAGCTTCATGAGCATTATTCTAATAAAAATACATGACCATAAACTCAAAATGTACATAATGTGTCCAAAAAGCTATCTTAGGAATATCTACCTCTCTAACCTTAAGTTGATGATATCCGAAACGAAGATCGACCTTAGGAAAATGGCTAGCACCTTACAACTGATTGAACAAGTCATCAATCCTCAGAATGGGATACTTATTATTGATCATGACTTTGTTTAGTTGATGATAATTAATTCACATACAAAGGGAACCATCTTTCTTACGCACGAACAAGACATGAGCACCCTAGGGAGACAAACTGGTATGAATAAACCCCTAGGGAGACAAACTGGTATGAATAAACCCCTTATCTAAGAGATTTACTAACTGATACTTCAACTATCTAAGCTCATCTGGTGGTATCCTATATGATGGAATATAAATAGGCTGATTGCTTAGAATGAGGTCTATGTCGAATTCTATCTCCCTATCAACAGGAACTCTGAGTAGCTCCTCTAGAAATATATCTACAAAATCTATGACAATTGGAACTGAATGAATATTGAGAGTCTCAAACTTAGAATCCTTAACTCAAACCATATGATAGATACACCCTTAGAGATCATTTTTATTTCCATCAGATAGAAAATGAATCCACCTTTAGGCACAGCTACACTATCCTCCCACTAAGGAACAGGTTATCAGGTACTTGGAGGAAGATAACTTGAATCCTAAAATCAACTACAGCATGACATGAATGGAACCAATCCATGAACAAAATAACATTGAAGTAAAAAATATATAACTAATGCAAATCAACAAGAAAAACCATCCCCAGAACAAACACGAAGAAATCACGGTAGACTCTTTTAGCTACAACAAATCACCAAAAAGTGTAGAAATAGAGAATAACTTAGACAATAACTCATAACTCACTCTAATTTGTTGAGAAACATATGGGAATATAAAATAAAGGGTAGCTCCAGGGTCTAACAATGCATACACATCAATGCCATGAACCTCCCACATACTTTTTACTACATCAATTGACTGCTCTTAATCTTTCTAGATCCAAAAGCATATAAATGGTTTTGACACTGGCCTACACCAGTACTAGAAGATGTGCCCTGCTGTGGTAGGCGTGATGCTAGAGCTGTTGCTGGAGTAATAGTCCATTGGCTGGAACCACCCTTTCTAACCACAAGACAATCTCTCTGTCTTTTCTCTGGTAACTCACAAGAGTAAAAACTCCTCGAAGGACAATCATAGAGACTGTGACCAACATAGGTACCGAAAACACCCATTACATCAAGCTCTACACTGACTCGAATAAGGCTTCACACTTCTCATACAAAGGAGCACTACTAACTTAGATGAATGAGCTGGCTTATTCTTCTGCTTTTTCTGACACCTAAAGTTTTGAGAAGGAAAACTGAATGAAGAAGGGGATGGTCGCCTATAACTCTACTACTGCTATCTAAAACCACCAGACTTGGGCTGAGTGGACTCAGAGAGATCAGTCATATCCCTCTATCTCTATTAAGTCTCTCTATACTTAGGCTCTTTATACTTAACCTTGTCCTTCTCTATCTGCTCAATACGCATCATCAGTCTACTAATGTCCATGTCAGTACTCAACATGGGTACCCTATCTTGTTGAATCAAATAAGGAGAAATTCTAGAAACAAACATATCCATCCAGCTGCTCATATCTGCAACCATCTCCAGAGCATACCTCAATAACTTAGTAAACTTTATGTTGTACTCAAAAATAGAGATGGGCCTCTTAAAAACTTAGAAACAACCTCACCCTCTTTTTCCTCTTCTCTCTAGGAAAGAATCAGCCTATGAAAGGTGTCTAAAGCTCATCCCGAGACGGTGGAGAAGCTCCAACTCCCCTATTCTTCCTCCAAAAATCACACCAGAACCTAGTAATATCCTTTAGCAGATAAGCTTCCAAGTCAACTCTATCAACATCCAAAACCCTCTTCATATCACAGATCCAAAGAACCTCCTTAATAAAGTTCTTTGGATCATCCCCATCACTCAAACAATGGAACTCTGAGGGATTCCTCCTCAATAAATTCCTTACTCTTACCTACTCTAGAATCAATAACTACCAACTAAACAATAGGAACCTAAGCCAGATGTTGAGCCTTTTCCACCACTGCTTGAGCTAGTAGATGCATCATGTTTCTGAATTGTACATTGGTAAAGTTATCTGGCTGCGGAGGATCTGGAATTGGTGGATCCTGATTCTTCTAACCTCAACCCTTGGCCTAATGAGTTTCTTGTTTGTGTGGCAGCATGATTTAAAATACATAAACCATGAGTCAAAAAAGTTATCTTGGAGTTAAACTCCAAAGCACGAGCTAAAACATCAATAAGGGGTAAACATTTCTTGAAACGTTCTATATTCTCTCAATCATATATTGGTTGAAGTCATACCTACAATAAAGATTCTATCTAACACTAACTTTTAGACATAACCAAGGACCCTATGAACTTAGGGATCTAATACCAAGTTTTTTAAGCCCTGAGCTCACCTCTAAGCGGGACTGGCATCCTTAGTGGCTAAGTTATACTAGTAGCCTCGGCTGAAACCTTGGATCATGCAAGCTCTACACTCTCATACACTCAGCAAAACATTATCAAGAATAAAGTGTAAGAATAGTGGACCTCACAACCAGGCAATAAGTAATAATCTAATAAATAATGAAATCTCAATGTCATAATACTAACTTAACATAGTATGAAAGCCTCTAAAAGCTAAATACTGGACTGCTAGGACAATATCCCAAGATAGTATCAAAATAATAAAATAAAGAATAAATCTAACGTTTCATCTCTAGAAAATAATATTGAATTCTAAATCTAATCCTCGAAACAATAAGGACTCGCCAATATTCTAGCTTCTATAAAATATAAGTCTAATCAACCCATAAGCTTTTGGAAGGCTGACAGGATCTGTATCGAGGTTACATGAAATATAAAAATATGGGTTAGCACATGAAATTTATTTAGTATATGAGAAGGAATAAAACAAACTATATAGTAGTAAAGTAAAAGTGTTGTGCAAATACATGCTCAACTCGACTTCAAACATAAATCAAATAAGTTGGTTAACAAATATAACAAGATTTGTTAAAAACATTCCAACTCAAGATTATGAATTTAACTCCTATAAATAACTTAACTTCAATAGCTTTTAACAAACAAAAAATACTTAGTTAAAACCCTCTTTACTTATATTACTTCATAAGTATCATTTTACTTCTTCTAGGGAGTTTCTATAACAGAAACACCTTATGCCTTAGCAATGAAGTCTACATATTACCCAATGTAAAAGGTCCTCCATACCTTGCCAAAGGGTATGAACCTAGATTCTCCTATTGTAACTAACTAGATAAAAAGGCATTCATTGGGTTTAAAGTAATCCCTATGTTAGGCAATGCATGTTGAGGGAATAAGGGACTTTTTCCAGTCCTCTTAATGCTAAGACTTCTCCCATAAAATACTAACACTTACACATCTAATTTCAATCTTCTCTACTAGTGAACATTCTCTAATGAAACCAACTAGACAAACCCGAACTCTTCTAGCTACAACTCTCATTTTAGCTAAATTTAGTAAACTCGGTCAAATTAGACTCTTCATTAACTTTTTCTTCTCGTCTTATAATACTGAGCATAAATTCATTAATCCTCTTCAATTAGTCTTAATTATCAAAAAGTAGTCAAATTAGACATGGTTTATAAAGAGGTTCAAAACCATGTACCATGTAGAATTCAATAATCTATGACACTTCAATTATTCATCTTATAACAAAAATTTTGAAAATAATATTAAATTCATGCTTCAAGACTTCTTTCATACTTTAACTTCAATTCTTAAAACCATGCTAACTCATAAGGACTTATACAAATTATATTATCATGTAAACTTTATAATTATAACTCAAAGTTAATCAACAAATTATTAAGTAGTGAAATCTTAATATATGGATATAAATAATAACCAAAGACATATTTCTACATCTTCAAAATCTTTAAAAGAAGGATTTTGGGGAACAAGGATAAAAGGATACCCTTTTTCATAAAGATAGGCTTTGGGGAACATACCTGAATTGAAGCACTCTGATGGAGAAAAATCAGTAAAGGTAGGCTGCTCTTGATGCTTCTATTGAAATCCTAATTCTATGCTTAAAGGGGAATTTGGAGAAGAACCTTCTCTAATAAATATTATGCAAAGAATGAAGGGCTTAGAATGTTTGGGTTTTATATATTGTCATATTTAAGATCCAAAGTAACATGGACTTAAGTATTGAAGAGATAGGAATTTACTAAACAACCCTCCCTTGATTTCAGGGAAAGTTGTCGAAATAACTCCACAAGTAACTCCACGACTCGTGGAGTTCCGGTCCAAGCTAGTGGAAAGAATCATGTAATGGAATTTTCTCACTATAATTGATAGACTATTCCACAATTCAAACCATGAATCATGGTATTCCACTCCATGACTTATGGGAACTAGGACTCGTGGAAACTTCTTAGAACCCTGGAAAATTAGGCATCACTCCATGAGTCACTCTATGACTCATAGAGTATCACCATACAACTCGTGAACCACACTCATGGTAATGTTGGAGAAACTTTTCTATTTATTAAGTCTTAGAACAGGTTTTTGAGCCTAACATAGGTGAGGGGCATTAAAATCATAGTAACTTTGTTTGACCCTATTCCCCATGATTTAGCCATTTTATGTACCATCTAATATAAATAGTCCATGTAATGGCCATCGGGTCTATTTTCATAATTCCCATGATTTCTTTGTGTTTAGAGCGCTTTTGTAACTACCCCAAGTCGCTTATGACTTGTTAGGCGGTAGGTTGTTTCCCTAGAAGTTTTATAGTTTAAATTTCTTTATATTTATAACTTCTTTGGGAAGTACCTAGCTTATAGGAACTTGAATCACCTTTTTATTTATTTTATTGAGTTTGTATATCGATTACATAAAGATTTAATACATATTATTCAAATCAGACTTTATTTCCATTTTGTATTAGTTTTGGATTATTTTTTGGAATCCAACACCAGTACTCAGTGCAACCATGCTGGTGGGACACCATAGCTCCAATTCCATGATGTTTTCCTTTAGCGTGATCGAGATAAGACAAAGTGATCGCAATGTGCCCAGAGAACCACCCATAGCGCGACTGTCATGCGGTGCTCCCACACCTATATAAGGCCAGCTATCATTTTTTTCATTACTTTAAGCTCAAATCATTATATTTAATGGCTATTTTGATTCCCAATCCGTGGAATTGTGCTCTTGAGATTCTACAATCGTTTCTACTAGTTAATTCTTTTTTTTCTTTGTTGTTATAAATTTTTCTATATTACATAAACTTTTTTTGGATTTGTTTATTCATTTCTATTGTTAGTTTAAGCCCTATTTTGTACCATATGATGTATGAGTTGTGCTCTACATGTTGGCATAATTTTTTTAATTTTCTGAGATATTAGGGTTTACGAACCCATTTTAAGTTTGGATTTTGACCTAACTATTTATATAGAAATATGGGTCTTGTTTTACTCCTCTTGACTCATGTATTTCATTTTTTTTTCTAAATTCTTGTGGTGCTGAGACCGTTCATGATTCTTAGCTTCTTTCAATGCAAGTTTTGAGGTTTTCACCAGCATCAGGTAGGCTACAGTCTAATTTCTTCATACTAGGTATTAGTGTAGTATATGTATAGTAAATTACCATCTCGGGGATTGGATTACTAGTTGGAGTCCCTCTATGTTTATTCTTCCAGACTATGGCCTACTTAGAAGGCTTGTAGCTTAGTTACTTACCTAGAGATATGTCGCCATTTCTGTGTGTCCAACATCGACTCTGGAACATAATATGGTTGCAGGATAAATATAATATTTGGTGTATATTCTTTATGTGCTTACTCTAGAATGTAGTGAGGTTGGGGAAAGGATTATACTAGTTGTTAGAGCTTAGTAGTAATCCCCTGGTTTATGCTTGTGGATTTAGAGACTATCTAGGTAGGCTGATTATTTTGTGTTCTACATGAGGTATTGCGTATGACTAGTACGTGTGTGGTAACTTGGCATAGATATCCGGATATGACTTTGATGGATAGTTAGAAGCCTTGTGTGATTGTATGGTACCCTAGCCCGATACGAGACTAGGAGTGAATTGTATTGGATTGAGATATGATAGCTCTATGTTTTCCCCTCTATGGGTATGTATTTAACCCTTAACGGGATCCCTCTGTACATTTGTCTCATCTTTATTTGATTACTCATGGATCGGGACTGTAGTTAGACTAGGAGAGATATACCTTGTGACTAAGGCTTAGCATCCATTCTATGGATTCCAGTTAGTAGCCTTAGAGTCTATTTTGTTGATTTTATTTTGCAAGCATGTATTAATATTTTTAAAAGGTAACTTGATTTATACAAAGTAATAACCGAAAACTAATTTCTTATACATTATGTGTATCTACTACTTCAATAGCAGTATGGAGCTATTTCTTTGCACTACCTGATCTGTTTTCTCACTGGAACTCTACTTTTTGGGTATTTCTTGCATGGTAGTAGTTGAATTTTTACTGCGGTGTTGTTTCACCTATTTGGATAGACTTGATTTTTCTTCTAAGATATAATATACATGCTAAGATAAAATTTAAGCATTTTTTCCTGATGACTATGCCACTAGTTGCCTTTTATGAATATTTTGTACATGGGATTAGATCCCCCCACGGATCCTCTGACCATGGTTGGCTATGCCTAAGATATTGTTGTAAGGTAGGAGCTGCATCGTAGGAAAGTACTGGAGTAGGAGGGGTAAGTATATAGGGAAGTTTTTGTGGGTCCTCCACTACGAGATTATAAACCACAAAGGGTGCGTACATGCACTAATTACTTTTTAGCACCCTTTGCATACTCCAATTTTGGTTTCACTTCTCGAGGCTTATGGGGGAAGTCACGTTGGGCTAATTATGTCTTGATGTGTTGGTTGCTAAGCTAGGCCTTGTGGATACTCTTCCATGTTGTTGATTGCTTTCCTTGCCTTTGTTACTATTATGTTCAGTGGTTACATTCCTAGTGTTCCTCTTTCTCTTATTGGTCGTTCCTTGTGCTGGTTACGTTGGAGCTCCAGGTATGTGTCTCAATCGGTCATGATGTGCTTGTGGCCTAGGTTTTGTGTGTTATACATTGATAGTGACTTTCCTTCATAGTTTTTAGCTGATTCTACACACACTTGTAGCTGATCCTTTACCACACTTGCTATATATTACTGTAGCTATCCCATTTCTATTGTCTATTATATAGTAGTACACTATTTTCTTTTGATCACTCTTTACCTTGCTTATGCTTACTTTTTCCCGATTAGTCTATGATGTCTACTGGGTGCCATTGTTTTTGGTACACATGCTACGCTTCTACATCTTTTAGTGATGCAGGTATTAGCATGAGTCATCAGGACAAACGTGGTCATCCGGGCTAGTTTGGTGTTGATTCCGAAGATGCTGCCCGATCTTCTTTTTCTCTTCACAACTATTCTAGTTGGTCTGGGGATAGCTATTTAGTAGTTTTTTCCCCGTAAGGGGTTGTATTTTGTACCTTTTTATATATAGATTCTCTACAACCACGATACTAGGTTCTGGGGAATTATTTTTGGTTGTGTATTTTTGTGTTCTGCTTCTGTTTTTTCTTTTCATAGCCTTTCTTTTTTTATTTTGGTTCTTGGCACCGGCCCATCAATTTATGCTCTGGGACAGGGTTAGGCTTGTCTTCAATTGGGATGTTTACATCATGACAACCCGATCTTTATATCGTGATGGTCAAAACCTTTATTTTCTATTATTTTCCTAACACTTAAAAAATTTAAGAATGAAATCGAAAGGGTTTCTCCAAACTCTATGCTTAGGCTTCATCTCTAGAGTCGGGGACTAGTTACCTACATCAAGTTTACTCCCGGTGTCTTCTCTACATCAGGTATGTGGAATTTTAGTGAGGGTTCCTTCCACCTTCATGCCTAAAACTTATTCTTTTTTGAGAAATCTCTATAGAATTTGATTCTAGGGTTCAACCTCAACTAATATTTTTATATTGATTACTACCGTGAGTTAAATTATGAATGGTATGCATAATTTTATATTTTTCATCCTAGTTATTTCTTATACCCATGAATTTATATGAACTTGATAGATTTACTTGTTTTAGTATAGATTATGGTAAATCCTTAGTCATAGCATATTGGAATTTTTTAAATATTTTTGTGAATATAGTTTACAAATTCAACATGAATTTACAAAATGTTAAGGATTTAGCTTGATAATATATGATATGAATTATGGAGCCCCTACTCAACTACTTTTAGACTCTGGTCATCTAGATAAGTCCTTGTAGAAACATTTTTATAAATTTGAGTATAGTGCATGATTTGGGAAGACTAGTTAACACCGAGTGGACTTGAGATTTTACTTGTTAATAAAGGCGATGTTCAAGTCCCATAAACTATCTAACTAACACAGATGCCTTTATAGCCTAGTTGAGGATTCTTAGTTGAGTTAATAGACAAGTTCTAACTTTGGTAGGTTAGAGCAACCTTTTTCAGTGTGGGTGTATGACATTGAACTCTATGTTGCTCATAGCATGCTTTATGTCGGTTAAGAGAAACTCCCTCTACGTGATTTATGATATTAGAACTAAATAATTACACTGGACAGAGTTTCATGACTATATATGGTATTTTATATTCTTATATGAAAATAATAGTTTTCATATTATAGTCATTTATTTGTGATTGCATAAATTTTCTAGACTTAGGATATACCTTTTTTAGTTTTATCTCGCGTTTTACCCATAAGCTTTAAATTATTATGATTTTACTCACATTTTTTGTATACACTCATGTACTAACACATTTGACTTGCTAACCACATTTTGTGCTCTATTATTTTATGACAATATAGAGAAAGGTCTTTCACATCCTCCTAGAACTTACGTAGATCCTATTAGCTACTTGATAATTGGTGAGACCTCCTTGATTCAGGGACAAGGTGTTCCTTTAATTATGTCTTTTATATGCCTCAGTCGAGGGGTTATCAGGGGGTCTACCCCATTAACTTCTTATTTTGCAAAAACATAAGATATAGTAGCTAGTCATATTATAGATTCATATTGGTCTATTACTATCCTTTAAGTTATATAATCATTTACATGATTGGTTCTTATTTCATTGTTCTTAGTTTATGATATGCTTCCATTCTATGTTTTTAGTTAGTAGCCATATGCAGGTACCAAGGGTTATCTTAGGGGGACTCGTGGCTCCTGATCTCTTTGTTTATTTCAACGGTACAGGCTTAGGAATGACAAATTTGGTAGAAGAGCCTATATTTCAAGTTTCCTTGGGATGTCAAAAGCCATGTTTAGTAGTCTCTTGTATGGTTGTGTAGTGTGACACACTTATAATGGAGAGACTACAAAGCATTTAGGAAAGAATCTCACTTATTTTATGTCTTCTTTTGTGCTATAGAGTCAAACTGAAATTTTTCTCTACTTTGTGCACTATCCTTTCATATCAAACATGCCTCCTTGTAGACAACATGCTCATGAGTTTAGGAAAGTGGCCCATCCATCCAATCTAACTAGGGCATCACTACAGAATTTCAGGATGTTATTTAGCTGATGGCCCAGGAAGTCACTGCCCAAGTCAACCAACTTTTGTATCCCTATTTGAGGTACTATTTCTTTGAGATTTCTTAATTTTGTAAAGATTAATCCACCTAAGTTTACTGGTTCCAGAGTTGATGAGGATTCCCAGAACTTTATTGACAAGGTTGTAAAGATGTTGATGTAATGCTGATTATAGGAATGGATAGATTTGAGTTGGAATCCTACCAGCTCATGAATATGGCTCACCTTTAGTTCACTCAATGGAACGATTGTAGGGGAGAGCGTGTTTCACCAGCTACCTAGGAGGTAATTTTAAAGGCTTTCCTGAAAGGCTATTTCCCCGAAGTTGAGAGAGGTGAAGGCAGATGAGTTTTTGAACCTTAAGCGAGGTTCAATATCTATAAGAGAATATGGCCTTAAGTTGATGCAAATGTCTAAGTATGATCCCGAGATGGTTGTTGATCCTAGGTCTAGGATGGGAAAGTATACCCAGGGTATTAATGAATTAATGAAGAAAGAGTAAAAAACTACTATGTTTTTTGGGGATATTAACATCTCCATATTTATGAATTATACATAGCAAATGGAGGAAGAAAGGATTAAGGAGAGGGAAAGGCTTAAGCATGCCGATCAGATTCAGTAGCTTGGTGGGGGAAATAGGCATCCTCCTCAATAAAAGTTTTCAACACTGTCTCCTTCCTTAACTAGTGCACCAGCTCTAACATTTGAGTCCCGACAGTTTCAAAAGGGAAACCCTTCCTAGGATAAATCTCAGGTAGTGCACCAACAAACTTTGTGATATTCCTACATGTGGTCAGTATGGTATGAATCACCTAGGAAAATGCTTAGCTATCCAAGATGGGTATTATGGATGTGGCCTATCGATTCACAAGTGGAGAGAGTCCATACTAAATAGAATGAGAATTTAGAACTTTAGTCGAGCTCAGTCTTCAGTGTTAGAAACTTATATGGCCTTCTCTACTGAGTAGGGTGCTACTTCTAGTACTGGTGGTAACTAGCCCAGAACTGGTTATATGCACTTGGGTCCCGCAAAAACCAAGAGGAGTCACCAAATGTCATCACTATAGATATTTTGTGCTATTATATCGGGGAGGGGGGTAAATTATAATTTGTTCCACCTTATATTTCCATGAGATTTGGAATTAGTCCTGATCATCTCTCTAAGCCATTTTCTTTCTCTACTTCAGTTGTTGATTCCATAGTTACTAAAAAGGTCTATAGGAACTTCCCAGTTTCAATTCTTTGGAGGGTCACATCTGCACACTTGAAAGAGTTATATATTGTATATTTTGATGTCATCCTCGATATGTATTGATTAGCTTCAATCTTTTTATGTCTCGGTTGACTATAGAATTAGAGTGGTCAAGTTTTATTTTATAGGTAAGCTAGTCCTAGAGACCCCACTTTTCAGTCAGTTACAGTGGTTAGATATTTTCCTACAGTATTTCCTAGATCCTTCCAGCCTATGAGATTGAGTACAGGTTAGATTTTCTTCCTGATACTCAACCTATATCAATTCTATCATAGAGGATGGCCCCAAATGATCTTAAAAAACTTAAGGAGTAGTTAGAAATTCTTCTATATAAGGGGTTTATTATACCCAGTGTTTTACCCTTTGGTTACCCTTTCCTGCTCATGTGGAAGAAGGATAGTTCTCTCCGAATATGTATATATTATCGGGTAGTTTAACAAGGTTACCATAAAGAATAAGTATCCTATTGCTAGAGTTGATGACCTATTTGAACAACTTCAGGGTGCCAGTTATTTCTTTAAGAGAGATCTTAGTTCCGTCTACGATCATCTCAAAGTTAGAGTGTGATATTCTGAAAACTACCTTTCAAACTCAGTATGGTAGTTAGAGTTTGTAGCTATGTATTTCTAACTAACTAATTCCCTAGCTGCTATCACGGATCTCATGAATAGAGTGTTCAAGGCTTATCTTGTTTCTTTTGTGATCATGTTCATTGATGACATCCTAGTCTACTCCAAGAGAAAAGATGAATATGTTGATCATTTGAAGATAGTCCTTCAGACCCTTCTAGACTGTCAATTGTATTCTATGTTTTCTAAGTATGGTATTTGGATAAAATTTGTTGCTTTCCTCAATAATGTTATCTCCAGAGAGGTTATCTAGGTTGATTCTCAGAATATGGACGTCGAGAATAATTTGCCTAGACCTTCCTCTTCATCTAAAATTAGAAGTTTCTTGGGTTTATCTAGGTATCATTAGAGGTTTATACCCTGGTTTTCCTCCTTAGTAACTTTACTTACCAAATTGACTAAGAAGGTCAAGTTTTAATGGTCATATGGTTCTGATAAGAGTTTTTATGATCTGAAGGATAGGCCAACTTTTTCTTCGGTACTTACCCTACCAGAAGGTACTTGTGGTTTGTAGTTTATTGCAATGATTCTCAAGTTGTTCTTGCATGTGTCCTTATGCAAAATGGGAAAGTTACAGTTATGCTTTCAGACAACTCATGGTTCATGAGAAGAATTATCCGACTTAGGATCTTAGGTTGGAAGTCGTAGTCTTTTCTTTAAACATATGGAGACATTATCTATATGGGGTTAATGTGGATGTTTTCACTGACCACAAGGCCCTTCAATACGTGTTTAGCAAAATGAGTTTAATCTTCATTAGAGAAGATGGTTACAGTTACTGAAGGACTATGACATAAGTGTGATTATCATCCTGGTAAGGCCAATATAATAGATGATGCCCTCATTAGACTTTTAATAAGGAAGGTAAGAAAGAGGTTGATAGAGAGGTGTACAGGATTACACACTTCGGTGTCAGACTGGTTGGTAATGATGATGGTGGTATGCTGATGCAATATGCAAATAATTCTTCTCTGGTTGTCGAGGTAAAAGAAAACTAGAACAATGATCTAGCCTTATTTTTGTTAAAGGGTGAAGTTGATAAGCAGAAGGTACAGGTTTTCTCCGAAGGGGGAGATGGTATGCTTAGATATCAGGCTAGATTGTATGTTCCCAATGTAGATGGTCTTAAGGGGAAGATTTTATTTGAGGCTCATAGTACTATACATTATTTTCACAACCCAAAACTTGAGTTGTGATGGAATTACGTGTCACCTATAGACAAGCCTAAATCTGGCCCAGATCAACAGCAGTGGGCTAGTACCAAGAACCCAAAAGAAAAGAAGGAGGAGATGATGAGATGATGAGATGAAATAGAAATAGAACAAAA
>JBDJHY010318972.1:0-19159 GCA_039654485.1 Withania somnifera | reverse complement strand
TTCTTATCATCAAATTTGGCACTAACATGGTTTTCCTCAGCTAGATCTCCGCCATCAATGATAATTTTCCCTCTCGCACCAATGCCATAATTTTTCCCTTTAGGACGAAGCATTTTGTGGTATGATGACTAACGATGTACTGAAATTTATAATACTTAGGATCGTCAACTTTGTCGCATTTTTCAGGTAGCTTTGACTCAGGTAGTCCAATGATTTCCTTGGCTAGCAACTGGCCAATAATCTTAGGAATGTTAAAGTCAGGAAATGGATACACATTTGCTTGTAACTCCTTCAAAGTTGGCTGACTTTTCACCAGTTGAGTTTGTTGATTTGCAGTTTTCTCTTTGAGATTTTATCTTGTGGAGGCCTTCGCAGAAGTCACAGTTACCGCTATAGGTTTCTTAGTTTGGTATTCTGAAAAATCCTTGAATTTTGTAGATTCTTTCTTTGGGTGAAAGACAGGTGATGCCTTTCTATGGCTTGCAATGCTCAACTACATATCATGAGCGCACGTAGCTAATTCTTCAAAAGTTCGAAGCATAATTTCTTGGAATATATACATGAGGCCCTAATGCATTCTTGGATATAAATTTCAACTGCAAAAATTTCAGAAAGTTTGTCCTTGCAATCTAAACTCAATGTTGCAACGATTGATATAGTCCACTGCGGGCTCGGTTTTAGTTAGTCTTGCGTTTTTCAACTCCATCATGTTAACTATATGGCGGGTGCTATAGATGTTGGATCAAGGTTGATTCACAAGAATCGTCCCTTCGTGTTTTGATTGATGACCAAACCATCAAGACAAGATTCGATGTTTATGGAACTCCCACAAATTCAAGATTATGTTCGTAAACATATTCACAAGTCAAAGAAATCATCCGGGGGTTAAACCGACTCACTTTGGAGCATTCCGAGTGACCAAAGTTAAGAAAATACAAAGGAGAAGAAGGAAAGTAGTCGACTAAAAAGGAAAAGTAGTCGACTAACTTTTGGGCAAATTAGTCGACTAACTTAGGATACTAGTCGACTAATTCAAGATCCAGTGAGCTACTGGAAAATGCACAAGTCGATCAAAAGTGAAGACTAGTCGACTAAAAGGATGCAGGACAAGATTTAGCTACTTGAAAGGAAAGTAGTCGACCAACACAAAGAGGCTAGTTGACCAGGAGACCAACTAGTCGACCAACACACATAGCTAGTCGACTAAAGTGAGAAAAACAAGAAACTAGTCTACTAAGGCAAAGGCTAGTTGACTAATCTGCTTAACAGAAGCAATAAATGCAGTTGGTAAAGCAGCAGAACGACTATAAAATAGTCACAAACGGCTAGATCAACCAACTGAGCTATAAATACACCTTGTAAGTGTATTTTCTAATGATGGAACACTAAGGAAAAAAACAAAACAACCATATTCATCAATTCTACCCAAAAATCAAGTGTTAATCACCAAAGAAAAAGTACAAAGTTCTTGAGCTTATTCTTCTATTCCAAATCTTTGTACATTTGATTTCAATCTTTGTATTTGATTGTTGTAAGAGTTCTCACTTAACTTGAAAGTGATTGTAGGGGGTTGGGAAGCAACTCCAAGTGTAAGGGTAGTTCTTGAGCCAAAAAATCAACAAAACTTGTAAAGAGTATCTTGAGCCAAAATTCAAGAAGGGCAAAGGGTATCTTGAGCCAAAATTCAAGAAAAGTTGTACGAGTTCTCACTGAACTAAAAAGTGAATTGTGGTAGTGGAAAAGCCTAAGTTGGTGAACTTAGGTCGTGGATATAGGCATGTGTTGGCCGAACCACTCTAAACCCTTGTGTTATTTACAACTTTCTTCTTTGCCACTTAATTCCGTAAAAAGTTTCAAAATTTCTAACACACTATTCAACCCCTCCTTTTAGTGTGTTGCGCACTCGTAAAATTATCCAAATGAGATACGTGAGTCTTTTGAGCCTTATCTTGAGTTTTGATCCTTGAAATAGAATTTCTCCACTTGAATTACCTCAATAATATAGAAATAGGTCTAGAAATACCACCATTAACTATCCTTGATTTTTTATGTTGTCCATGTCTCATTTAAAGTGATAACGTTGAATTTTTAAGTCAAAGTTTAACCTTAGTTAGTAGTTGATGATTTAGCATTTAGATTAAGATTTATTAGATTCCATTATATCCAAGAGGTCAAATTTTGTATAGGAGAAGGGTCGAGAAGTGTTCCATGAGTTCTGAATAAGTTTTGATATTTTAGAGCAAAGTTCGTATTTTACCGTTAATGGAGTATATTGGGTTACACAGCCCTCATATGCCTATTTTTATGATTCCAATGTGTATGGAATGTTTTTTAAACTAAAAATTCATATATGATTTATTTTTGTAGGGTCTTAGGTATGTTCAGAGGCTTAAAAGAAAGATAAGGGTGAAAAGGGGCTAGCAAGGCCCGTACTAGGTCAGGAAGGCCCATCCTAGAAGTCTTTGAAAGCATATTTGGACCTTAGGTTATTTTGGTTAGTACGTTATTGTTAGGGTCCATCCCAGTGGCAGTCCCTTCACACTTAGCGAAATTTTGACTCTTTTGGCTCATCTTAAGTAAGGGTAGTTTGGGGTTTTCACACTCACCCTTGGTCATCCATGGGTTTTCTATGACTTTTATCTCATTTTACACCTTGAAAAACCCTTGTTAAATATCATTTTCAATATTTTATCACTTGGGGAGCATTAAATCATCAATATTTCAAGGAATTTGAGGTCCTTGGTAAAAGTTTCTCGAAATACATGTTTTAATGGGATTCTTCATATTGGTTTATACTTGTTCCTATTATGTGCATGAAACTTACTGGGTTTTGAAAACTCAATCTTCTTATGAAAGATATTGGTGACTAATTTATCACTATGAACTTGAATTGTTATGTTTACATGATAATTAGAATCCCCATTACATGGGTAACTTGAATTTCCATAAGAAATTCCCAAATTTTAAAAGGGTTTTGGGTTTGATTTTTGGGACTGAAGCTAAGTCATAAAATATGGGTAATTCTTTTCATAAATCCTCATGGAAATATTATTAATCCTCTATATTTTGAGGAATTTGTAATGCGATGCAAGAACGTTTGATTTCTTATCCAATCTCTGAAGGGAAGTTGAGGCTTGACCCTTTTCAAAGCTTTGTAGAACACATACAGTGTATTGTTTGTTGTTAATTAATATTGATAGTGAATGTTCATGAGAGGTTTACATGTCTTTTTGTGATACTATATTTTATTTATATGCTTGTGTGGGGGCCTTGTTGAATTACTTGCTTTGGATTGTCCCATGATGCATTGTATGCCTTTTGTGTCCTTGATTGAGTTGCACTTAATTCTTTTTGTCATGAATCGGGTAAGTTGTGTTGATTATGCATTAATTTACATCATCTCACTTTGACATGCATTTGGATTGTTATCATTTGCATGCACTTGTATATTGATTAGAAGACTAAGTGGCCAAGGTGTGATTTCTGGTATAGCCTTGGAATATAAAGGAAAAAGAAAGACAAAGAGGCATATGATATAAAAGGTAATTGGGTGATGTACTATTTCGTTATTACCATGATGATGATATGATATAAAAGGTAATTGGCCGATATGTTATTCCCAGTAATGATGATAAGATATAAAAGGAAATTGGTTTATGTGTTATTCATGACATTACCGTGGTGATGATGTGAAAGGTAATTGGTCGATTTTTTATTCTTGGTATTACCATGATTTATATTTGGAACCAAATCATTGTGGCTGATGTGTGATTTCCTATATTGCTAAGGTACATGAGAGAAACTTGCATTGTCGCATTTTATCACATTGCATTGAATTGCACTTACATGGATGGTGACTTGATTGATTCCATATTTTTTTTGGATTTTATGTCATGGAATATCTCCCTCACTTGTTTATATGCTATTTATGGGTCCTATTCACCTTTTTACTGAAATGATATTGTGAGCCTAAGATGGAAAGTTTAGTTATGTATGCTTAAAGTTGAAATGAGAATGTTTATTGAAAGTGTTGACAGTTGTTAAGAAAAGAATCTAATATTATTAATTGAAGGTAATGGATGTATATAGATGATATTGATGTTATGGGACACTTGAGAGGATTTTTTTGCATATTACCTTAGCCTATTCTTGTTAGTGTCCATTCCAGGAGATTGTCTCTCGGTTCTGTTGGATGTATCCTTCCTACCGCACCCAAGATTATGGAATGAAGACTAATCGAGGACATATGAACTCCACCTATGAGTCCTTGGCACAGTAAGTTGGATTATTCCCATTAATTATGAAATGGACTCAATAGGGAGGCTTCCTACAAATGGGCTAAGTGTCGGTTCACTCTTTGGCATTGAGATAAGTAATTTCAGTTGAAAGTTGATACATTATTAATTTGTTTGATAATGAATAATTGATATTATTTTTATATGTAATTTATATTCGATTTAGGTAGAACCTTGCTTTTTTGATTTATTATGAGTTCATACTTGGTACTTTATATGTGTTTATCTTTACGCTGCATAACTTAAAATTTACTATCCATTTGCATGCTATGATATTATTTGTAGCTAGTGGGTTGGCGGATTGTGGTTGGGATGATCATAGTAGTTAGTGTTTTTCATTATTTTGTCTTTTTACCAAGCAACGGATACTTACTTAGTACTCGTTGTTTACTTGGTACTCATTACCTTGCTTTCTACACTTGTGTAGGTTCAAAGTTTGGAGCAGTCTGATCAGTTTCCCTTTGATAAGGTTTGAGGATTCAGATCTGAGAGTCAAGGTAGCTACTCGTTATTCGGTAGATGCCCGCACTCTTTTTATTCCAAGTATTTGATCCATTTGAGGATCTGAGACATTGAGACTATGTATTTCCTTTGGCTATATACTACTGTATTTAGAGTCTTATACACTATGACACTAGTTTTTGGGAAGTTTTTAAAGTAGGATTCTTACCATGTATCTTCTTTATTCTTGTTGACTTATTATTTTCCTCATTTATCCTTATAGAATTGTACGGGCTTACTTTTCTAAGTCGTTATAGGAAAGTACAATCACTTCTTAGGATTTTGGATCATGAGATTACCCTAGAGGATTCTAAACTAACTGAACTAGAGGCTAGACTACCCCAACAATACTATATGAATAACATGACCTTGAGGGCCATCTTTAGAGGGACAAACCAGATAAGCCCATATGACCTACACGAATGATTTCCCTGGAATTGGTACCATCCAAAGATTGACCAGAACTTTACTTACTAAGACCCTACTAAACCTCATGAATTCTATAGAACTATCTGAATTGTTCTAATAGGTTGACTCCTGCCTCATGATAGAGTATCACCTAAATGACCCTCATAGAGAGGCCTCGGATCACTACCACCATATGTCTCTTGACTTAAGCTCTCCGTAAATGTTGCATGGCTAGTAACCTAAGTCAAAGAAAGGCCTACTACTATAAAAGTCTCTAATGCTATACGAGTGGCAAGATCAAACCATAGACAAATCTTTGAGCCCTCTCATACTTTAAAGGGAAATTCATAGAAGTGCACCCAACCAACTCATGAAATCTATCCTCATACTCAAAAACAGGCATGGACTCTAATGCAGGCCTCTAAGATCATACCTATCCTAAGAAATACTCTAAACATTGGGTGTCATCCCTGTCTATGGCATACCTCTCACTAACCTCAAAATCTCAAGAAGTACCTCTTAAAGGACTGGCATAGTAATAAGACCTAGTAGTTGTGAATCAGGAGAAACATAAGTTTGACTTTGGACCCTAGGTGGCTGGTAAATCGGTACAGGATTGGGCTCAACCTATGAATCTCCAATAGATGAAGCAACTCTTATGGGTTACATAGTACATGAACATCTTTGACCTCGGGGCCAAATTCTAGAATGGCTCCTAGATGAAGCTCTAAATAGTTATATGAAAGACTCCCAATATCCTATTGCTATCGAAGATCGTACACATGTCATCTGAGAAAGATCTAAAGAGAACAAAGGAGATTTCAAGAACCAAATAGGATTAAATATGTGACAAGTAAATGAAAAGAGAATGATTTCCTAAAGATATCATTACAGCCTCTCAAGGATATGATACTGATGTCATTGTACTAGTTTGCGGGACTCTACTATAAATTGGATCACGTACCAAAGATACCAATGAATCTATATCTATAGTACAAAATCATCATGATTGATCAAATGTGAAAGTATAAAACTTATCATCTTAATCTACCTCTATTTTAGCCTTATTTTGAGAATAATTTGTGGTGTTTGTGAGCATAATTGTGAATATTGGTTTAAATAGGTGTTGATTTCCTTGGTTAACAAGAAAAAATAAAGAGAAAAAGATTAGATGGGATCACATGTTTAAAACGACAATTCGAGGCATGTTTTTGTGTGCTTTTTTAGATTTTTGTGTTGTATTTCTTAATGATTTGGTATGATATTATGTATATTGATTATGGACATTATTTTCAGGAAAAATATTTATGTAAAAAAGAAAACATATGAAGGAACTCAAGTGCTAGAATCCACCAATGAACTAGATAAAGCTAGTTAATATTTGTTGCAACAAATTTTGGGAAAGGCTTGTGAGGGCTTGAAATGGAGATCTGGAGATTGATTTGGAAAAAATTAGCACACTAATATAATCTATGGATTTTATGGAATACATACATAATTCTAAAATAAAGTAAAAATACAATGACAAGTAGAGGCAAGATGCTGAATGCACTGATGAATTATTATCTTGGTAGCTACTTTGCAGCATTGTGGAGGCCATTTGGTAAGTGTTTGGCTGTGGTTTAATGATTTTTTTTTCAATTATGTTATGCATTTTTTTGAAAATATTAAAGGAACCAATCATCATTAACAAAGTCGAGACCAAGGCTAGTTTTGAGCTCAAGCCTGAATACATAGACCTGAGAAATGCACAGCTTAGTTAACGACCTTAACAGCATAGAGACACTCAAAAGTCAAAACCGTAATGGTTTTTGTATGTTATAAACAATTCAACATGGTTCCTAACTATCAAAATGAGCATCAAAACATGCTTCTTACTGTAGAAGTGGCCTACACGATGCATACTATACGCACAAGTTCAAAAAATTAATTGCATGACCTGGAATCTTTGTGGACTTATTTTGTATTATTAAAACTTTGTTTGGGATTTTTTTTGAAGATATTTATGGAGTATGTAAGGTGTAATTATCATCTAATACACCCATATTGGTATCCAAACAGAATTGGAGCACAAAAGAGAGAGCAAGAATTCAACCCTTGGGGTTCTTTTTCTTCTTTAGATTTTCTTGTATTTCTACTTATGAATTTATTCACGGGGCATGTTTGTGAATATATAAGAGGATAGACACCCTATTTTTAGTGCTAAGGCTACGAAACATGATTTCTTAAACTATTTTAATGTTTGTTTATATTGATTATCATCATTAATGTGCCTATTATTCTTATCCATAATTCTAGAGTTTAGCTACCTTTAGGATACAAATATTGACTACTCTTGAATTCGGGAGATTATGAGAGGGATAGAACGCAAAATAATGGGGAGAGTGTATCACATACTACAAAATATAGTAGGAGGGGTTATCCCTAGGATAAAGATATCTAGGCTACAACACTTTGTATTATACATGAGGATAACATTAATGCACTACACTTGATTGATCTATCCCCACACAACAATGTTTTTAGGTCAACCATAATACGAACACTATGATCAGCAATCAAGTTAATTAACTAAACCAATATGGAGCTATAATTAGGAATGAATGCGGAGTGAATTCTTAACCCCGAAACTCTCCAATACTTGGTATAACCCAAAGATCAAAGGGAAATAAGTTTCTATTTAGGTTTTACTTTTATTTCATCATATCTCCTTACTCCACCACTTAAATAAATATTGAGAACTAGTTGGGTCTATTGAAGAATTAAATGAAAAGTCTTAATGAGTACGATATCCCAGCTCTGAAAAGGGATACTATATTATTTGCTAGACTGTGTATAATGAAAGGTGCGTAAAACTAGAAACAAGTTTTTTGCATCATTGATTGGGACTTCGGTGTTAATTGTTTATCTAGATTAGACATCTTGTTTTTATTTTTTTAAGTTGTTCATAGTTTATTTTTGTATAAATTTTTCTTTTTAGTTTTTTACACTTTATTCACTCTTCTTGATATGTTAAATTGGGATAACTATTGGTTAGAAAATGGACATCTTTGTAGTGTTTGTGGAGGGAAATTCTTGTAGTGTTTGTGGAGGGAACCACCTAGTATTCATGGGAGTAAATGATGCAGCCCACGAGGCTTACCCCAAAGGTATGTGCAAGAAAATATTGGACCAATAGGAATAACTAATGGAGAATCTAGAAAAACTAAGTAAAGCAATGGAGCTACAAAGTCCCAATGACAATGAGCTACAGTCAACAGTTGACACTTTATTTCATCAACATTGTACAACCTTATAAAACACTCAAGAGGAACTCATAAGAGACTGAGGCACCATTAGAAAAAAACTGTAATGAAGCAAACAAATTAAGCCAAAGTGGCTAATGGACCTAGATCCATGAGTAAAATTCCAAGTGTATATCCGAGTTGGTCTCACAACCATGGAAACCCAAATACAAGAGGATAGATATCAACTAATTTCAGACATAAATCAATGTGTCTTAGATATTCACGACTTAGAGTCCCTGTTGAATAAATAGGTTAAGACGTCTGACTTACAATCATATGTAGTTGTGGATATGATTTATCCTGGAGAAAAGGAACAAGAATTCCAACCATTCGATTATTATTTTGTTTTTGAGTTTGACACTAAGGAAAAATGTAAAAGTTAGCATGTTGACATTGGTGTGAATTTTTAATTACAGCATTTTGAGCCTCATTCAAATCAATTTTTGACATTATGTTTTGATGATGACATGTTTTTTGAGTCATCTAAACTAATAGAGGAGGCTGAGGATGAGGAACAAGAACCCTAATTTCTCAACTTGCACCTGAAGATACAATTCAAAATACCAACCTCACTCATAGGCTAAGAAGTCCTACATGCTCTATCCAATTCTTGGTTCTTTCATCTACATAAGACCACACCATAAGAGAAACAAAAAGATGGTGAGATATTGGGGGGTGAAATTCATAGCCTCAAGGTGGAGGAAAAAGTTGATGGGTCATGTCGCAATGTTAAATTAGGCACTGGTTAGGAGGGAACCCATCATATAGTAATTATTTTTTTTCTTTTCTAGTATCACTTTTGTCTTTTTTTTTTGTCTTTATAGGTTTGCAGAAGTTTGAATACCCTAAATCTGAGTTGACAAGTTTGTAAAAGGAAGTGTGTGGGTCCTATGAAGCTCCTAGTTGAAAAAGTGAAAAATTAACATGCTGCTAGCTAGGCTTAGAGGCCTAAGGGGGTACTTTTAGACTTATTCTTGATTTATACTTTTGGGATAAAGTATTATCTAAAGTTTGGGGTGGGGAATCTTGCCAATCTATTTTCTTTTGGGTCAAGTGAGCTATAGAATTCTTCGATTTTATTGAAAAATTTTGAATCAATGGAAAAAGATTTTTTTTAGTAGTTTTATTTTCTTTTAGTTAGGTCTTTAGGTAAAAGAATACTTCATACACCCCTTGGTTTTTCTTTTTGGTTCTTTTTTTGAGGGGGTGCACTTTGAACCAATATCTTTTTTCCTTTTTGATCTTTAGGAGTAACTTTTATTTTTTAAGTCATAGATTAGGGACTCTTCCTAAAAGTGGATGGACAATGACTGTATTGAGGGAAAATTATTCATTAGGATTAGTAAATTTGACCCTTTCTCTAGTTGTTGTCTAGGTGCTCTTCTTAGACTATGAATGAGAGATTTGTTGAGTTGTGTTGAATTGAAATGGATGATGAAAATTTGTGTGCAATGATTACTTTTGAGACACTTAGGCTCATTTACCTAACTCTTGTATATTTTGGATTAATTCTGAATTCCTGCAATCACTTGGTTGAGAGTCGATAGTGATCTGTCATGAATTGAATATGTACCATGTGTGCGTAAGGTTTTATGTATTTCTTGTTACATAATTATGTCTAAACTTTCCCAATGTGTTCGTAAATCAAAATTAAGAGTGTTAAGTTTAGGAGATGTAGTCCTTCTTTGGTAGCCTTGTTTTATTCCTCCTTTTATCTATCTTTGATGTATGATCTTAGTAAGGCATGTTAATCCTTTAGCCTATTATTTGGTAGCCTCATATGTAGCCTATTTCTTTTATTCCATAAACCTTTAATTTGATCCAAAATCCTAAGTTATTTAATTGAAAAATAAAAGTGAAAAAATAGTGAGAAGTTGAAGAAAAGAATGAGTGAATTGAGCCCTCAAAATATGGTTAATGGTGTAAAGGTTTATGTGTAAGGTGGGGATTAAGAAAAAGATAAAATTCATGTTAAAAGTAAATATTGTGTTGAATAGAAATACTCCTTTCTATGTATATCAATGCTAAAGGGAAAATTTGAGTGAGTTAAAGGTCATAAAAGTAGAGTAAGATAGATCTTTAAAGAATGTCCTCTATAAAAAAGTAATGTATTAAAGCACTTGGAACGCAATCACTATTCTTGGCCAAAATAGTCCATGCCCATCACCTTGCCTACATTACAACCTTGTATAGTCCTATTTTATATAGAGCTTGTAAATTTCTTAATTAATGGAGTATCACACTAAGGGAAAGTGAAACTTGATTCTTATGTAACCTGTGAATTCTTTGTGAGAGTGAGTGAAACTTGATTCTTATGCCTATTCTTGTGCTTAATTTTACAATTGTAACTTACTTGGGTAATTCTCTTTAGGGAGGGCACATGTTTGATGCGAGGTAGGTGACCTATTTGATGCCTTGATTGATTAAATATGAATGAATTTTCTAATTTCAAGAGTCAATTATTGAGGCTAGGAGGTGTTAAATTAGTATGCACGTGTTCTTAAGTGATTATGTGTCATGCATATTGTGTATTTGTCACCCGTGATAATGATTGTAGTTCTAGATTAAGTATCATGTTTATATTAGTATTTTAGAATATTTCTTAATATATAGATGAGTAATGATTTGTTCGAGGACGAACAAAGCTTAAGTGTGGGGTCTTGATCACAGGTGAAAATATACACTTTTTCACCTTAATCTACCTACAATTTAGTCTTGTTTTGAGAATAATTTGTGGCGTTCACGAGAATAAATGTAAATTGGTGTAACTTGGTGATGGTTTCCTTGTTTAACATTTTTATAACTCATTTATTCCAAAACATTGATAAAATAAAGAGAAAAAGGTTAGACGGGATCACATGTTTAAAATGGTAACTCGAGGCATGTCTTAGTGTCTCTCTCTTGGGTTTTTCTATAGAAAATATTAATGGTTTTATGATATTTTTTATTTTTTTTTATCTTATGTTCAGTCCAAATATTGATGCAAACAAGCAAACAACATTGAAGTGCCAAAAGCCACCAGTGAGCTAGCTAAAGCTAGTTAATATTGGTTGAGGCAAATTTGGGAACGTCATGTGAAAGATTGAAATGGATATATAAGTCTTGAGTTGGCAAAAATTAACAACATAATATAATATATAAAGTTTATGGCATCCATAAATAATCCTAACATGAAGAAAAAATGCAATGACAAGTCAAGGCGATATGTTGAATGCACTGATGAACTGTGGCGGCCATATGGTGAGTGTTTGGATGTGGTTTAAAGCTTAATTGGAAATATGGTATTCTTGTGTTGGAAAAAAAACTGAGAAATAATTTAACAATGAAGATTATAGGAACCAAATTTTATCACAAAATCGTCACTATGGCTGGTTTTGAGCTCAAGCCTGAATACTTAGACTCGAGTGCAACAAAACTTAGTTGATGACCTTACCAATGTGGAGCAGCTATATATAACCCCTACTGGTTTTTCTAGGTTATACCCCCTAATATGTGGTCCCTACCTTGAAAAATGAGCAGCAAAACATGATTGGCATGTGCGACGCACACTATGTGCATAGGTTTAAAAATGAACTGGACGACTTGGAAACTTAGTTTAGTCATTTTATATCATTAAAACTTGGTTTAGATTTTGTTTTGGACTTTATTTGGGAACTTTTTAAGGTGTACCTTTCATCTAATACACCCATCTTGGGATATAAATGAAATTGGAGCACAAGAGAGAGCACAAGAACTCAACCCTTAGGGTTCTTTTTCTTAAGCTTTTCTTGTATTTTTACATATGAATTTCGTCATGGAGTTTGTTGAGAACATATGAGCAGCTAAACACCCTATTTTCAGGGTTAATTCTATTAAAAATGATTTCTTAAAATAGTTCAATATTGGTGTATGTTGATTATCACTATGATTGTGCCTATTATTCTTATGTGCAGTATTTTAGTGATTTTCTACATTTAGGATTAAAAAATATTGGCTATCCTTGGATTTGTGTGATGATGAGAGGGTTAGAACCTGGAATAATGGGGAGCGTGGGTTACATACTACAAAATATAGTGGGAGTGATTAGCCCTAGGATAGTGAAATCTAGGTTGCGATGCTTGGTCTAGTACAAGAGGATAACGTTAATGCACTAGACTTGATTGATCTATCCTCTTTCAACGATATAGTTAGGTCGTCAAGTATGGTAGATGGTTAGAGGATCAGGATACCATGGACATAATACCAACCCCGTGATCAACAATCAAGATAATTAACTAAAAAAATAAATTTATAATTAGGCATGAATGTGGAGTGAAGTCATAACCCCGAAACTCTCCAGTACTTGGTTATACCCCAAAGATCACATGAAATTAGTTTCTATTTAGTATTTACTTTAATTTACCATTTAAATAATCAGTGAGAACTGTTGAGTCTAGTGAATAGTTAAGTGATAAGTCCCTGGGGGTATGATATTTTGGCTCTAAAAAGTGCTACTATATTACTTGTTAGACAGCGTACACTTGTGCATGTGAAAAAGTCAAAACAGTTACCTATATTCTCAAGTTATGAAGCACTTTAAACTCACTTCAGTGAAACAGCTAAACACAAAAACAAAAAAAAAATTGAAAGAGTAAATATAAATAGATATGGGATAAGCCAAAGTATAATACAATGAAGAAAATCCCGAAAACCTTGTAAAATGGTATAGTGAGCCACTAATTATAAATACAAGAATAACTAAAAAGAAATACATAAACTATCTCTGAAGGTACAAGAAAATAGTAAAATAAAGATAATAGAAGGGTAAAAATAGGCTTTGAATTCCTGGAACCATCTTCTACCTCGGGAATCTCAAACCAAGCACAAACCTGCAACCAATGCTGCTAACTTGTACTAGGATCTACACCAGGAAGATGCAGAAGTGTAGTATAAGTACAAAATAGCTGAACGAATCTGGTAACCAATAGGCATAATTGGTTGCCTAGGCCCATATAAAAATAAAAGCATTAAATTATAGATAACGAAGACAACAGGTCACAAAAGATAAAGAATATAAATACAGAAAATCAAGGCTAGCTAAAGTTAAGAATAGAGAGAATAGAGAACACAAATAATTGAGCTACCTATCAATAATAATAAAAAACCCAAATAAAGAAATGAATACATACCTGAATCCTTACAATAGACAATAAATCAAGAGAAATAAAGAAGGGTAGTGTACCGGTAACCTCAATAAAAGATGAGAGAAAAAAGATATAATTAAATGAATTCCCACACATGAATAGAGCTCACTAGGTAATGTTGGTCAAAGATAAATACCAAATGATCATCATTTGTAAATAAAATAGAAAGTAACTAGTAATAAATGCAAATAAAATCTTATCAAGCCCACATAAGCAAGAAAAGTACAATCAAGTCAAGCTCACCCACTGGTCCCTAATAAAACCAGATGGTAAATCCAAGAAAACAAGTGTGGAAAGTAACACAGACATGCTACAGTTGTACCAAGTGTCTCAATATTATTGTAAGAAACCTCTTTATCTCTATGGCTCACGAAGGTTGGACATATGGGAGTCCTTCGTCGCATATTACTAATGAATAAATTAATATCTCATTACTTTAAGATCTCGAGGGTCTCAATACATGTGACTGGTCGTCATCAGGTATAAAAGCAGTCAAAAACTCAATATCCATGCCCGACTATGCCCTTGTATACAATCAGGAAATGGCTAATACTTAACATCAGACATTGGGTCAAAGAAATAATTGCTACCAAGATCATCTTACCTGGATCCAGGTTTTAAGTCCCAGAATCAAATAAATTAGAAAATACAAGTACCGCATCCTTAATCGATAATCGTGTTTAAAACAAGTTAAGAAAACCAGTTACCAACATTTATTACCAAAGATCCCCCTTTTTATAATCCAATTTCACAAAAAGTATTTGTCAATAGTATCAAAATATCAATGATCAACTTTCATCTATGAAAAATCTCTTAGTAGTTCCAATTATCAATATCCAAAAGTTGGCCTTCAAGTCCATGAGAGGTTTTAAAATCAATTATACTGGGACCTTATCCATAAATTGTAGAAACCAATGCATGAAACTCCATATTTCATGATAATGACATGCATAATCACAACCAATAAATAACAAATGGACCTGTTGGCCATACACAAACTCGGTGTCACTATAACAATCATACTCAATCATCAATGTATGGACCTCATGAACATTCCCAAAAATTCACCATATATGTTCTAGAGACAATAAAGACCACTTAGGGTCACAGGGAGATCTATAATCATAAAACAATACTGAAACAAAAGTCAAGAACAAGACTAAACAAGCGAACAGGGTCAAGGGTACCAATCCTATAAAAGCCCAACCCAAGGATGCTAATTAGTATTTTTATTTCAAATACAAGTTAAGTCTAATATTTGAAATTCATATCCTACCTAGCTTCCAAAGAGCAAGCTCATAAATATTGGGAAAATAGCTCAAATAGACCAAAAGTGCTCCAAACAAAACTGAAGGACCAGAAAACCAGTAAAATAATAATCTACACATTAAAGGAATCAAATGATACCCATAAAGTTAGGATTCTAATTGGATTCAAAGTTTGAGTCCAAACGGACCCACGAGACTGGTAAACTAAAACTCCAAAAAGAAAAAAGGCATCAGCGCTTTCCTCTCATCACCAAGAACTTATATCAAAACTTTAAGATAAACGAGCTAAGAACAATATAGATTCAAAGATTAATGATCTATAATACTTTTTAAACTCAGTGATGGACCCCATGAAGATTCAAGCTCAAAATTAACAAATAAGGAATAAATGAAGTCGAGATTGGGGTTTTTAATCACAACTTGTGACTAAGAACAATGAAAATCAGAAAGGAAAGCTTGGGAAAAGATCAAGATTAGTTTATGAATCTGCATCCATTGAAATTACGACAAAAATGAATTCAAAATACCATAATTGGAGCTCCCTAACTCTCAAAAATTAATTTTTAGTGAAAGAATGCAGTATGATAGAAATCTTCATATAAGAAAATTTTTACCTCACCCCTGTGAACTGCTTGAAAATATAGGTCCCTATGAGTCTGTAGGTGCGACCCATTTTCTGCCCCAACAGTGCACCAACAATGTTAAATTTCACTAAAAGGTTTATAACCTCCTTGTATGGACACAAAATGTGATGATTCTTTTTGTGTTTGTTCGAAATTTAGCTATAGATCTAATATCACCATTAAAAAAAATACCAAAAGAGATAATTACCTTCAGATATTATTATTAGGACTTGGTAGTCAAAACTTAAGACTCTGAACGAGCACTCAAAACTTATCATGGACCCTTCGAACACAAATTAATAGTGCAAACAAGCTGAAAATCACATTGCAGAACTAATGGAATAATCAAAACACCTAACTGAGACCATATTAATTAAGTTTTTACCTAACTAAAAATTTTAAACTCCAAGCAAATAAAATGCGATAAAATTATAACGAAGACTTCCAAACACAAACCAAGAGTCCTTCTACACAAAAATCCATTTCCTGAAGTTAATAAAATAGTTGAAATTTGATTATAATTTTGTTTTTAAGGAATGTTGACTAAAATCCATGATTTGAAATACTAAGGCTCTAAAATTGGGAAATGGGAATAAAATCAAACAAACAACCCAAAAACTGAATAATAGACCTGATATGTCATAAATGACTTGGGCCACTAAAGAAAAGCTTGGAGATGTAAGAAAAATGTAAAATCATAAAAATGACCAGGAGGGTCGTTACATGCACATTCTTTCATACAAAATTCATTAATTTACTTCAATAATTTCTAATTAATACGTAAAGTTAAATAATATAATTGTGTCCAATATTTATGTAAGAGATTAAATTTAAATTCTTAATTTATGTGCAAGATTCTTTATGAATTTTTCATAAAAGTTTAATATCAAAAATATTTTTCCTTGTAGAAAATTGTTATAAAAGAAAATGAAATTTACCCCTAATAGAAAAATATTTTATTTAGTCCTAATACAAATTATATTTATACCCGTTAGTCAATTTTCAAATGAAGGAAATTTTAACTTAAAAGGATAAATAAGTCAATCAACTTCTAGTGGATATTTTTGTCAAAAACATTGTTATTCACACTTTTATAATAATAGATATGGATATATAGAGGTGTGAGATAGAGTAACCTCTAAAATAGGATTTAGGTTAGAGCAACCTCTAAAAATTATAACTGAAATTTGGCTCATATTGTAGATTTCAACAAAATTTTTATGTCTACAAATAACTCCTACTTCAAGGCTCGTCGAGTGTAGTCTTGATGAAGCTCATAGACGAGATTTTAAGTAATTTTCATCTACAAGAAGCATTCATCTGTGCATCTATGTAATTTAGAAATTCGTAGATCTTATTCATGAGAGAAGAGATGCAGGGAAAGTGTAGCCATGACGAAACTCATAGACGAGACTTGAAGTAATTTTCTTCTACAAGAAAAATCTATCTTTGCATCTTTGTAATTTATAGATTTGTAGATCTAATTTGTGAGAGAATAGATAAAGGGAAGATTTGGTCCCACTTGAAAGCCAATTTGTAAGCGAGTAAGATTCCATTTTTGTCCAATAAAATCAAGACAAGAAAAATAGAAAAATAATATTACTTTATTTTAATAATATGCACGACAATTATAATCTAAATTTTATAAAATTATATAATCCTCTAATTCTTCTTATGACATTGTTTTCTTTATTCTTGGTTTATGGGATATTAGTTGAAATTTCACACACTTGCAGATATAATCCATAATTGAGGAGGTATGAAAATTTGTTGCTCACCACTTGGAGATAAAGAATTCTTAATATGTGAAAGACTTGCGGATAACCATTTGAAAGGAAAGATTCTTTGTATGTATTTATGTATCTACCTTTTTTTGTCTTTTTTTCTTTGTTTAAGACCCCTCTATATAGGTATGAGCTAGGATTAGGGGTTATTTAGTCTCTAGATAATTCTAGCAGACCTTGGGCTTGAAGAACTCATGTTGGGCTCGACTTGTTAATTTATTACATATGGAAAAATGTAATTTGGACTTGAGAAAATCACACCACAGATATACTTATTCTCTTTATTACTAGTTATACCACAAATTTTTACTAATTATAAATAAACCTATATAATTGAAAATTATACAAGTTTTTACCTTTTAAATAATTATTAAATTAGTTTTATATTAATGAAAGCTATTTCAGATAGGAAACCATTCCTTAAATAATGTTGTCATTAATTATCACATTAATTACTAATTTATTTCTAGAGACATTTTTTTACTTTTATATCTATGTAATATGCTAAATACAAGTATATTATACATCTCAAAAGTATAATAGTATAATCCCTAAAGGGATATTAATGAATTATAATTTATAAATAACAAAAACAACAAAAACATATGCAGTATATCCTACAAAGTGGGGTCTGGGGAGGGTAGAGCATAAGTAGTCCATATCACTGCCTTATATATGAGGTAGAGAGGCTATATCCGAAAGACCCTTGTCTCTTGACAAATAATTGTCCAAAAAAATATATATAACACAAGAATAGGGAATAATAGGGGAAAAAATTAATACCAGAAGTAAGACTGTTATAAACAAGACTACTAATAAGCTACTCGAAGAAAACACCATAAGAAAGAAGTCAAACTCCTAGCAGGGTAAGACACTACAAAGAAAACCTACCTATGGACTCCAATCTACTAAATTTCTACCCTAATATACATCTTCCACATCTTGCTATCTAGGGCCATGTACTTGGTAAGCGGTAAATGCTTCATATCATGTCTAATCACTTTCCTCCAATACTTCTTTGGTCTACCCCTCCCTCGCTTGAAACTATCCATAGTCAATCTCTCATACCTCTGCACTGGGGTATTCGTGTCCATCCTAACCATATGCCTAAACAATCTCAATCTCGTTTCTTGCATCTTATCCTCCACTGAAGTCACTCCCACACTATCTCTAATAACTTCATTCATAATCCTATCTCTCCTAGTACACCACACATTCAATGCAACATATTCAGCTTTGTTACCTTCATCTTTTGGATGGGAAAAT
This sequence comes from Withania somnifera, assembly GCA_039654485.1. Taxonomy (NCBI): domain Eukaryota; kingdom Viridiplantae; phylum Streptophyta; class Magnoliopsida; order Solanales; family Solanaceae; genus Withania; species Withania somnifera. The sequence continues at coordinate 565 of JBDJHY010318972.1, read as the reverse complement.
TCTTGACTGGCCAACATTCTACTCTATATAACAAATAGAGTCTAGCTTCTACTCTATGGAGTAGCAAGCCTCAATTTCATCTATGCTGCTTTAATATGACAAGTGACATCCTCATCAATATCTCCATTCCGTTGAATCATACACTCAAGATACTTACAATTATCATTTTTAAGAATGGCATGTGTATCAATCTTTACCACAACTTCATCCCCATCGGCCTCCTCACTGAACTTCCACACCAAATATTTCTTTTGGTGCTGCTTATCCTAAACCCTTTAGACTCAAGGATTTGTCTCCAAATTTTAAAATTAGCTTTAACTCCTCCTTGGGTCTCGACAATAAAAACTACGTCATCTGTAACTAACATACACCATAACACCTCGTTTGGAATTTCTAGTGTCACTTCCTCCCTCACCAAAGCAAATATATATATATATATATATATATATATCCCGTTCAATTATCTTTATTTGTAATTGTTTTTTTGCATTGTGGATGACATACTATTTTTATAAAAAATAAACTTTACCTTTTTATGCTAATGGACTTTACATTTATATATATA
>JBDJHY010318867.1:0-19159 GCA_039654485.1 Withania somnifera | reverse complement strand
CCGTTATTTGAGTGGGCCATATCTTTTTTTCTGGTGGGCCACTGCTATTAGGCCCATATTATTTAGGTGGGCCAATGTGTCCTTTTAGCCATATTCCTACAGTCTTCGAAGTATGTAGGAAAGAAATAAAAGGGGATGTATGGATGCGAATTGTCCCAAAATTGACCTTAATGTGACAAAGTCATCAAAGGAGATTTAGACTGAACATTCTCAGGAGGGAGCATATTGAAGGAACCATTTCCCCTTGAAGAACCGCAAATTACATAGAAGAAAAGGTACAAAGACAAAGGGGGGACAAACCTTGCATGAATGTGGACGCATAGTGCTCCTGTTAGACCTGCTCAGAAGTAATAGTTGGCCCCAGCTATGAGAGTGATACGTGCTATAGTACCATCCCTCATAGTACTATATATCTCTGTAACACATACGAAACACATCAATATATTTATTTTCTTTTATCTTAGTTGTTACATATCGTATCTCGTGTATGGTAGAGCCTAAATCCATTGTAGAAAGTGAATGTTCATAGAAAACATAATGAAACACCTTATTTTTCATTTTCGAATCGAGAGAATTAATAATAATTTGGTAATCTTTGTCAAAAATGGATTTATATCAAATGCACATGCTCATGGCTTCATATAAATTCAACTGTACTGATTTTAGGGTGAAAAGTTTAGTCAATATCATGGGCCAAAAACAGTAGTGTATAGGTATGATACCGTTACCAAGTTAGCTAACTCAGTTTGAACATTTCATGATAAGAAATGAGAAGAAGAGAATGGGTGAAGGAATGAAATCAAACCTGTTAGATGAAAAAAGAAAGGTCGCGACATCATAAGAAGAGTCAATAAATATCCTATCAAAATTAATGTCACGCAACCCTGACCAGGAAGGACTAGAAACTGGAAGTAGTTTAATTTACTTATACTGTTAAAACCTACTTAATTTAATTAATTATTATTTATCTTGATTGGTTTTAGGCCAATCGATCCTATTTCTATTATACGGCTAGGTTCTAAACCAAAAAAGGGCATTTGAAAGCATCTGTCTCACTTCATTCGAACTGAATTAGATCCACCCTCTCACGGTTAAAAATTAACTGTCTCAAAAAAACCAAGAGGTTTGCACACCATAGGCAAGTTCATCCTGATTAGGAGCTTGGTTGGATCGAATTTGCATTGCACATATATTTTTCTTTATATCTAATATTAAAATTTATTACCCTTTTTGTTCTTTTTTGCATGTGGTGGATGATCTTTAAGATCTGTCTCTAAAACAATCGCACCTCTACTAACCATGAATTGGAGTAGGGTGGCTCCGAGAGGGAACGTCGGATTTTTCTTTCTTTGACCAACCCCTTCATTTTCTCCATTTCTTAAGAAGAATGTCTGCCTCCTTATTGTTGACTCTAGATGTTCAATCAAGGTGGATGCACGAACACGCTGACTCATCTAGGGTATGTTCTTATTTCAGTTTCATGAATAGTTATATAATCTTGTGTTTATTACACTTTACATTACTGCACACTCAATACATTTCACGTATTGTTGCATACTCAATTCATGCATAATTTCATCATGTAGATCCGGCAAGTGATCCGCACACTTAAGGTTGACAGTATACTATAGATCCATCTTTGCTGTTGGTGAATCCTCATGGTTCAGGAACCAAACTTCTTCTCAGACTCAGTTATTTTAGCTAATAGTATTTATTTTCAGTATTTTTTTTTGAGTTAACTAGGGACTTGTCCTAGCAGCTCCTTTGCAGTACTTAGTAGTGGATTTCAGACATATATATATATATATATATATATATATATATATGTAGACTCTGGATATTCAATGTTGGGCATAATGAGTATAAGGACCTCAAAAAAATCTATCATATCTTATATCCAGAGTTTTAAACTTTTCCCATTTATTATACTTGATTCCTCTAGTTATTTCAATGTTATTTAGTGAAATCATGATGCGAAGATACACTTGAGATACCGAGTGGTTTGGAGTGCTATGTTATGCCTGAGGGTAGGCTCGGGGTATGAAAAACTAGGTTTAGGGCAGTACGTAAAATAGTCCTAGGATTTTTGGAAGTTAATGTTTAGTAAAGTCTTTGTTATGGGTGTGCAAAGTGCCACACTTATAAAGTAAAAGCTACAGTCTTTGTTATGGGTGTGCAAAGTGCCACACTTATAAAGTAAAAGCTACAACATATATAGTAAAGTTTTCCTCTGTTCATTTCCTAATTCATGTAATGGAGTTTAACTCCAACAATCCTTTATAACTTATGCTTTGTGCATTTTCATATCATGCCTCCAAAAAAAGCACCAGCACGTAAAGCGATCAAGAGTCCCCATCAGGACAGGAACTTGTATCCTCTAAATCTTAAACCTTAGACGAATAAGATCACCATAATTAATTTACAGAATGTCATTCAACTATTGGTACAAATAATTACCACTCAAGATCATTAACAGGTATTCGCCCCCATAGTTTAGCCAACTTCCCAGATATTGGCATGGTCAAGGTGTGGGAGTTACTTTGTCAGGACCCTCCGAAGTTTTATGGTCCAAATTTGTAGAGAATCCTAAGAACTTTGTGGAAGAAGTCTAATAGCTTGTGATATCATGAGGGTGTATACGGTAATAGAGTAAATCTTGCAACATATTAGTTGAACATTGTGTCTAGGTTGTGGGATGATCAGTGAAAAAAATAATAAGGCAGGTGCTGCATCCCTGCCTTTATGGGCTGAGTACGAGGTGGCTTTCTTAAGCTAGTTCTTTTTGAGGGAGAAACAATAACCTAAGATCCATGAGTTCCTGAATTTGGAGCAGGGCTCCATGAATATTACTGAGTATGGTATGAGTTTCACCCAGTTATCCAAATATACACCGGATGTGGTTGTATACATGTGTACCAGGGTGAACCTTTTTGTTTCCAAACTCTCTCCCTACTTACTAATGGAAGGGAGGACAATTATTCTAAAATCAAACATGGATATTAGCCATATGATGATCTACCTTGAGCAGATAGAGGATGATAAAGCCAATTTGAAAAAGAGCTTCAGAAATAAAAAGACCAATACTAGCCAATCAGAGTTCAGTCAACCTATATCACGTAGAGGACACATACCACCACAATCACATTAGTCACAACGGAATCAGAGTATAGAGGAACAACCCCATCTTCATCTAATACTCCTTCTAAGAATTTAAAGTTTAGAAGAGTCAATAATTTAGAGCATCAAGCTTCTATTCTCAAGGTAGCTTCACAGGAGGGATTGCTTACCATGATTGTGGTAAATGTAGTAAGAACCATCAGGAAAGTTCTTAGCTGGTTAGAATGGATCTTTTTGTTGTAGTCATCTAGGCCAAAGACTTAAGGAGTGTCCTTCGGTCAGTTAGGAAAATTCATCTAACAGGACTTGAAACACTTCTTTAGCGACTTTAAAAGCCTGCTCAGCTCAGTAGGGCGCATCTTCTAGTTTTTTGGGTTTAGTACAAAAATTGGTTCTATTCCTTGGGTTTCAGACAAGAGCATGGGAAGTCCCCAGACATGGTAACTAGTACATTAAGTGTTCACTACGTTGATGTATATTCATTATTAGATCTAGGGGCCACCCTATGTTTTGTGTCTCCTCTTGTAGCTAGTTTGTTTAGAATCAGTCCTGAGAGTTTTTGTGAGCTTTTCTATGTCTCTATTCCAGTTGATGACTCCATCATAGCTAGAAGAGTCTACAAAAATATACTGTATCAGTTCTTTAGAAGATCATTCCATTTGATCTTATAGATTTAGACATGACATACTTTTATGTGATTCTTGGAATGGATTTACTTCACTCCTGACATGACATGGTAGAGTGTAGAACCAGAGTTTTCCATTTTTAATTTCAAAAAAGCCAGTCCTTGAGTGAGAGGGTAGTATATTTATTCCTAAGTGTATTTTCATCTCTTATCTTAAATCTAGAAAGATTATATCAAAGGGTGTATCTATAATCTAGTTCGACTTCAGGATTCTGAGTTTGAGACCCAATATTCAATAAATCCCATTAGTTAGTGACTTCTCAGATGTCTTATGGGAGGATGTACGCAGAGTCTCTCTAGATAGAGAGATAGACTTTAAAATATACCTCATCCCAAACACCCAGCCTATATTTGTTCCACCTTATAGAATGGCTCCAGTTGATCTTAGAAAGATTAAGGATCAGTTATCATACCTTCTAGATAAGGGTTCATCAGGCCCAATGTGTCTCTCTAAGGTGCTCCTGTCTTGTTCGTGCTTAAGAAAGATGGATATCTTAGAATATGTATATATAATCATTATCTTAACCAAGTCACAATCAAGAATAATACCCCATCCCCAAGAAAGATGGATATCTTAGAATATGTATATATAATCATTAGCTTAACCAAGTCACAATCAAGAATAATAACCCATCCCCGAGATTGATGAATTATTTGTTCAACTCCTCAGTGCCAGTTACTTCTCTAAAATTGATCTCTATTCTGGTTACTATCATCTTAAAGTACGGGGTTCTGATATTCCTAAAATAGCTTTTAGAACCTGTTATGGCCATTTTGATTTTGTTGTCATGTCATTCGGGTTGACTAATGCTTTTGTAGGTTTTCATGGACCTTATGAATAGGGTGTTCAAGTAAATCTTAGATGTGTTTGTAATTGTCTTTATAGATGATATTTTGATTTATTCCAGAAGTAAGGAGGCATATACCAGTCATCTCAATATTGTCATTCAAACCCTTTGAGATCGCCAACTTTATGCAAAATTCTATAAATATGAGTTTTGTATAATGTTAGTAGATTTCCTTGGTCATATCCTTTCTAGTGAGGGTATCCAAGTTGATTCTCAGGAAATAATTACTGTCAGAAATTGGTCATCTTTCCTTCAGACATTTAGAGTTTCTTAGGACTAGCTGGGTATTAATTGCAAATTTGTTGATGGATTCTCTTCTATTAATGCTCCATTGACATGATTGACTCAAAAGAAGGTAAAGTTTGAGTTACCAGACCTTTGTGAGGAAGTTTTCTAGAAGCTAAAGACTAAGTTGACTACACCTCTAATGTTGCCCTTCTAGGGGGTACAGAGGGTTTTTTTTGTGTATTGTGATGCTTCACAGGTTGTACTCGAGTGTGTATTAATGTAGAATGGTAAGTTGATTTCTATGCCTACAAATAGGTTAAAGTTCATGAAAAAATTATCCGACTCATGACCTTGAATAAGAAACAGTTGTTTTTACTTAAAAATTTGGAGGCATTATCTGTATGGTGTGCATGCGGATATCTTCACTAATTATAAGAGTCAAAAGATTATTTTCAGCCAAAAAAATTTGAACCTTTATCATAGAAGACGGTTAAAACTGCTTAAGGATTAGGACATGAGTATGATATATCACCCGGGCAAGGACAATGTATAGGTTGAGTCCTTCAATATATTGTGTATGAGTAGTATGACTTATGTTGATAAGAATAAGAAGAATTTTTCTAGCACATGATTGTACACTTAAGAGTTAGACTTGTCAGTATAGATGATAGTGGTGTGCTAGTTCAGAATGCTTCAAAGTCATCCCTAGTAGTTAAGGTGAAGTAAAAGCAAGAAAGTGGTTTGATTTTACTTTTGCTAAAGGGGAGTGCATAAGTAGAAGGTTTAGGTTTTCTCCTATGGGAAAGATGTGGTGCTTAGATATCAGGGCCATTTGTGTTTTCCTGATATAAATAAGTTGATGCATAAGATCTAGTTCGTTGCCTATATTTCTAGATATTCCATCCTTACTGGTGCTATTAAGATGTATAGAGCTTTGATAGAGGTTTATTGGTGGAATGGGATGAAGAAGGATTTAGATAATTTATGTCTAAATATCCTATTTTTAGCAAGTGAAAGTAAAGAACCAAAGGCCAACAGGTGAGATGTAGAATTTCGATATTGCTTTATGAAAGTGGGAGGTCATAAATATGGACTTCATCAAAAGTATATCGCATTTAGGAGGAAAAGTGACTCCATTTGGGTGATTATAGATACGATGACCAAACTAGACTATTTACTAGCAGTTCATACCATCTTCTCGGTGGAGGATTATGAGAGGTCATATATTCAGGAGATCTTCATAATGTATGGGGTTTTGTTATTTCTCATCTTAAATAGGGATACTCGATTTACCTTTCAGCTTTGGAGGTCATTTAAGAATAACCTGGGTACCCAAGTTCATCTCAGCATAGCTTTTCACCACATACAAATGGTCAGGCAGAGAGTACCATTAAAATTTAAGAGGATATACTAAGGAATTAATCAATCTATTTTAAGTAGTAGTTTGGATAAATACTTTCCTTTGATAAAATTTGTATACAATAATAGATATGATTCCAGTATCCAAATTTCCCCGTATGAGGCTTTGTATGGGAGGAAGTATAGATCTTCCATTAGTTGGTTTAAGTTTGGTGAAGTATCCAATATAGGGCCATAACTAGTTCATGATGCTACCATAAAGTTCAGATCATCAGAGATAAACTGAGGACAGATCATAGCAGATAGAAATCATATGCAGATGCGAGGAGGTATGATTTGGAGTTTTATATAAACGATTGACTCTTCCTTAAGGTGTCTCTTATGAAGGGCGTAAAGAGGTTTTGGAAGAAGGGAAGCTTGTACCTACTACATTTTTCCTTATTACATATTGAGGAAGGTTCGTAATGTCACATATAAGTTAGACCTTCCAGTAGACTTAACAGTAGTTCACCCATTTTTCCATGTTTCACTACTGAATGAATGCATAAGTGATCCTTCTTTGGTTATGCGTGTGTAGCACATTGGTTTTAGAGATAGCCTAAATTATAAGGAGATTCTTATTCATATCCTAGACCACCAAGTTCACAGACACATTCATAAGAAAGTAGCTTCAGTCAAAGTTCTTTAGATGAACCAGTTTGTATAGAGGGCTAATTGGGAAGCACAAGTCGATATAATGACCATATCCTCATCTTTTCCCTCCTGTTCAGTTCTAGCTTGAGGTAATTATCCTCTCTATTCAACTTAATTTCTCCAGTTTCATGCTCTAAATTAGCTTTCATGAGTTCCAATATATGCATTCATACTAAATGCATCCATTTAGGTTTACTTCAGTCAGATCAGTCAGTATAATGTTTATAGTTAGCTAAGTACTCATTCTGTCAATTTCAGTAGCTAGAACCACTCCAAACTCAGCTTTAGACTTTATTTGAGAAATAATAATACCTAGGGGAGATATTATAATACCCCATACATGAATTAGTCTTAGAAATCTAGAACATAACTCAGAAAAGTAAAAAAAAAATTCTTTGTAGATCACGATGAGTCATACTACAACTCGTGGAATACACTTTATGAGTTGTCTATTGACTCGTGGTGCAGATGTACTGAAATATGAAAATTTCACCCTTTATACAATGAGGCACACTATGATTTATAGAATGGAAACCTCGAGTCGTACTATTGACTCATGGTATGTAAGTCCTAAAAACCATCAATTGGATCCTCATACCAAGAGTCACTTCATGTATCGTGAAGTAAGTTCCATGAATCATGACATAGACTAGTGAGATACCAAACTAATTCTAGTAATCAACCTTTAGTACCACGACTTAAATCATAAGTAGTGGTTTATAAACCATGAGTCGCAGGTCGACTCGTGGTAGCCTAGCGATAACTTTTTAAATCATTTAATTCAGGGGTAGCCTAGTATTTTCCTTACACTTTTAGGAAAAACCCTATGATATTTTGTCTTTCTTAGGGGTGAATATAATAATCGAGTTTGATTATTTGTAATTATTTTTTAGTTTAGAAAGAAAACCCTGATCAATCTTTCTCAGGCTCTCACAGACAAAACCTAGGGTTCTTTAAAAGTGCTCAAAACCTACAAGAAATTCAGTGTTAAGGATATATTCAGGTATGTAGGACTTCACCATGGGTTTTCCTTAACCCTTGGGTCTAACTCCTTCAGTTTTCAGTAAATTTCATGACCCATGAAGTTAGGGTAAAATTCCATAATAGGTTTATTCATTTATAATGAGTTTTTCAGTAAGATGCATGTTTGATTATACATTTTTTCGTAGTTTATACTGGATCATGATTTAAAAGCATGTTTTCATAAACCTTGTGAAAATTTCCATAATTTGATGAATTGTGACTACAATGTCTCAGGATTAAATTAAAAGCTCATGATTCAATATTTTTCTAAGTTAATTGTATTGATCTTATCTTACTCAAAGTTAAGTCTAGTATAGAGAAATCAAAGTGTTTTAGTTGCTCAATATTTGCCTAATAAATAGGCTTAGCATAATCATATGATTTTAACAAAAAAGAATACAGTTTCTAAATGACAACAACTTATACAGTACTGTTTACAAGGCTAGTTGGGTACTAAAATAGGTCCCGCTAATCTTTTCAGGAGAAGTTAGTCAGTTTTTCAATTTACTAGAGTAATATTACTATTGTAAGGTTTTAGCGTACTCAAATTCCAAAAAAACTATGTCCCACCATAGGATTTTTCTCAATCATATAAGGAATCAATTCTAACTTAGTTGATCCGCTTGGATGTTATCAAACATATATCTTGGCAGAGTATAATCCCTCTTCCCCAACATGGGGTTCCATATTGGAATTTGTGGTTTGCTTAGCCAGAGTCATGATGGTTAAATAGGCTTCCAATAGTGTTCATATTATTATCAGTTGCAAAACTTTGTATAGTATTATAGTATTTTTATTTGAGTTCGTAAGGGAATAATCATAGCGACTCCTTTACAATATGTAGTAGTGGATTTTGGACTTAGACATATGTAAAATTTTGATATGGTAAGAATCGTCCTGGAGAATATATATGGTTAGGGAGGTTAATTTGGATGTAGCCAGGTTGGTCACAGTCTTCAGGATTATCCTTTGACATAGATGTGGTAAGCTAGACCACATGCTTAGGGAGCTCCCTATAGCTAGACTAGGGAGTGTTGGTAGCAGAAATCAGGCTACCTCCGAAGCACCACCAAAAGCCTGCCCAACTCAGTATAGAGTATCTTCTATAATTAGTTATATCCAGCACCAAAACTTATTATACACATCAAACTCCCGATAAGATCAGGAGCAAACACCATATGTAGTTACCAATATACTGCAGGTTTATGATATTGTTTTTCATGCTTTGTTAGACCCTGGAGCTACCCTATCCTTTATTTTCTCTTTTATGGATAGTTAGTTTTCCTTTAGTTCTGAGAGTATTTTTGAGCCTTTTCCTATCTCTGCTCTAGTTGAGGACTCTATCATAGATAAAAGGGTCTACCTAAACTATCCAGTGTTAGTTCTACAAAAAGTTATTATTATAGAGTTAGATATTGTAGATTATGATGTAATCCTTGGCATGGATTAGCTTCATTCATGCTATGACATGGTTGATTATAAGACCAGAGTTTTCCATTTCCATTTTCAAAATAAGCCAATTCTCGAGTGGGAGGTTAGTGTAGTTGTTCCTAAGGGTTGATTCATTTCTTACTTAAAAGACCAAACGATAATCTCTAAATGGTGTATCTAACACTTAGTATGAGTTAAGGACTCTGAGTTTAAGACCCCCATCTTAAGTTAGTTCCTATAGTCAGGGAGTTTCCAGATGTCTTCCCTGAGGATATACCTGAAGTCCCTCCAGACATGGAGATAGACTTCAAAATAGACCTCATTCCAGGCACTCACTCTATATCCATTCTTTGATATAAAATAGCTCCTATAATACTTATGGAGATAAAAGATCTATTAGAATACCTCCTAGATAAGGTTTCATCATTCCTAGTGTGTATTCCTGGCTGCTCAACAAACGTACAAAGTGGACCAAACCACATCCTAATTCTGACATCCCTTCGAATCCTAACCGCGCCAAGCGAGTCATCGATCCGAGGAAAGAAAAGGAGAGAGTGGCTGCCTATTTCAACAATGAAAATAAAGGACTTCCTTATCCTAAGGCTGTCACTGAATGAATCTGGTAACTAATGCCGCCAGAGAGGCTGACGTGAGTATCGTTGCATCGCCTCCGACAACTTCTTTTGCTTTGTAGGCATCTATCTTTGTTGTGTGTGTTGTCATTTCCTAAGACGGAGCGGAAAGGGACGTGGCCAAAACATATAAAGATCGTCGTAGTCGCTCATCTCATAGGGACATATGTATCCGGATAGAGGATAGTCTAGGCCGATTCATAGATAGATCTCTCTCCATATAGATAGTGCTCGTCGAAAGATCTCCCTCGACAGCGCAGTTAGGTCTTAGAGAAGGAATTGATTTACCTAAGTAAGAAGACTGATCTCTTAGGATGTGCATAGATACCATCAATTGAACAAAGTCACAATGAAGAAAAAATATCCCATATCTAGGATTGATGAATTATTTGATCAGCTTCAAAGTGCTATTTAATTTTTCAAAATTTATCTCAAGTTGGGTTACCATCATCATTAGATAAGGGAAGGTGATATTCCCAAAACAACTTTCAGAACTCGCTATGTCCATTTTGAGTTTGTGGTCATGTCTTTTGGTTTGATTAATGCTCTAGCAGCCTTCATCGACCTCATGATTAGGATTTCAAATGAATTGTAGCATCCAAGGTATACGCTTGGGGAATGACATGGGTGCTCCTTCTACACTTGCCGATACACAGGATATTCATCTCTCAGCAGTACTAATGGTGAATCCTCATCTTTCGTGAACAAATGATAGATTTTTCAGACTAGTATTGGTATTTATTTTTTCTTCTAGTTTCAGAATTTACTTTGGAGTGAGTTTCATGATTTGTGTCTACACCACAAATATGGCACCGATAACCAGAATGGTCCCACAGGTATCCTTGGATTTTGCATTCACTATCAAGGACATGGATACTGAGCAAAAATAGTAGTATAAGCATAAAAAGGTGAATATAGAAGTATTGAAATAGTATTAAGCTGTAAAGTTTGGAATTGAACAGGTCTAAGTACTAAACATGACCATTTTCTAAAATGATTTTGCCACAGATAAATGATTTGTTGGGACAAAGTCCCTAGCTAACCCAAAATAAGTACTGAAACTAAAATGCAACTTGAATAAAAGAGCTAATCTGAATAAGTCCTTGTCCTCAAAATATGAGGACTCACCACTGAACTAGTGAAATGAAAAAGTCCAAGATAAGCACAACATTGGGGATGGATGCCTAAATCTGCATTATGAAGCAATCCAACTCCCAAGTATGTGGTCAGTACTTTTAATATACTAAGCATGTGAGGATGACATCATAAAGTTATAAAGATAATGTGTTGAATTAAAAGTAAAATAATTGAGCATGTTGATATAGAACATATAAAAATGATATTCCATAACTTGCATTTGTAAAATAATAAAACTAAGGGATATACTATTTAATACAACTTATTCAATGCTTCGAAGTGAAACTGACAAGTAAATAATCTATAAGCATTGTAAAACTGACTTAAGTTGAACATTGTGGGAGTTTCTCTTAGCTAATATAAACTGTGTGAGAAGACACATGAATAATCCCAAGAAGATGTCGTATATCCAGCCAAAGGTATAGTTCCTAGCTTGTATAGAGCTACTAAAATGATCGCTATACGCTAATATCCTACGGTGGCGACGTAGTTCTGGGATTAGGTTTTCTGAAACCCATATCAACTCAGTACTAAATACTACTCCTAAAAATGAAATACTGACAGCTCATAATACTAATATTGTTTAGATCAGTGGGGACATATCTGAGTACCTCATTAATCATAATTTTTTTATTTATTTAAAACAGGATTTAATAGTCATGCTATATTTTTTGAGTCTGATATTCATGATTTCTAAAAACATGTTTTGAATAATACTGAAGCACATGTAAATCTTTCTAAAACAAGAAAAATCATGAATACTAAACACTCACTATGTTAAATCATTAAAACTTAAACATGAATTTGAGAACACTGCAATAATAAACCTCATATCATGGAAATACGCATTAAAACATGAAATATACACCATAAACATAATATCTCATAGGAAAGATAAATTTAAAACATGACACCATAATTTGAGATAAACCCTAGAACCTTAATTCATGAAGCTAAATTGAAATTATGAAACGTCGGACAGAAGGGTGAAATAAAATCTCTATTAAAGTACCACAGACCTAATTTTGATGACTTTATACTGGAGTTATAGGTAGAACCTTGAGTTCTTGAGTGTCGATATAGAACTTCAAGTCTAAAGTTAGAGAGAATTGCCCAATATTTTTATTCAAGTATCTAAGTATTTGGTGAGAATGAGAAGAAACAGTCAATTGAGCACTTTAATATACTCTTGGAATTTTAAAATAGCGTGTGTTTAGATATGATAGGGAATAACTAAATTTCCCCTAATAAATATTACTAGAAATTGTCAGAGGAATTGTACAACTCATCTCATGGGTTGTACGACGCAGGTCACAGCTCATCGGTTTAAGTCGTGGTTCAGAGTTTGGGATTTCATGTTGCTGGTATCTTGGTACAAGACAACAGTACAACTCATAAATTGAGTTCCATGACTAAAAGACTAGTTCGTAGTACTGAGGCTTAATTTTATCATGTTCTGCCTAAACTCCATAAATCCCATTCAACAACTCCTGAAAAGATTCATGGTTTGGAAGGCTTTATGCTGGGATTTTTGTTAAGGTACCATGAGTCAATAGTACAAATCTTTTTCCTTGTTTCATGACTCATCAAAAAACTTGTGGCTACTGAGGAATACTTTTCAAGCCTCCAAGGAGTCCTCACAAATTGATAATACAACCTGTGATTCCCATATCATGATTCATGACTGTACCAATAGGAAACTAGAAATTTTTTTATTGTCTCTTATAAACTAAGTATTATTCCTTAAGAATGAGACAAGTATGGGGTGTTACAGTTAGTTGGGATCTTGTCCTACCAACTCATCAATCATATGGTAGAGGTTTTTTATACATGGTGTTAAACCTAGATTTTCAGCTTTATGGGGGCTCTTAAACAAATGTTATGTTACCTATTTCATACTTTCCATATCATTTTATAGTTTATCCTTTTAGTTGTGCTTTTTCTTAGTTTACGTGATATGCTTTAGTATATGAAAGATCTAAGGGTTTACTTGAGGATGCTCGTGGTTTTCGGTTCGTGTTCTGTCCAAGGTGAAGACTAGGGGTGTGATAAATAATTGGGTAAAAACTTCAATCATAATGAAGGATTAAACATTGAACTGTGTATTTACTGTTTTTATTCTTTTAAACTAATTACTTTGAGAGTTTATCATGGTGGATTTTAAAAAAAAATATAATAATTCATATGTTGGTGGATAAAATATTGAGTTTTAGGATGTTGATATAGACATGTTGTTTTACTTTGAATTATTTCATTATGTGAAATATCTAGGATATGACCATACCCATTATTTAGTGTATATAAGACTACATAATAGTGTTGCTTCTATAGAAATTAAATTTGATAGGGTTAGAATGGTAATTTCAATATATTTGAGTGATGGAGATATTTTGGAGGCTTTCGTGTATTACATGGTTGAAATTATCAATCTTGGCCCTACTTTTATTAGAACATATGGTAGAGGAAGGTGATAAATGGATTGGTCAAGACATTCGGAATGCCAAAAGGGCATCTCAAAATAGTAGAGCTAATAATGGTTTTTAGGCTGTACTAGAACCAACCCATGCTATAATAACTTTTCCTTCTTTCCATCCTTCTACTGCTCCTATCCCTACTACTTTTAAACCTTCTATTTCTCCTCCTCCTTCTTATTTCTAGCCTTCTAGTGCTTCCATAATGTAGAATCTTCTATAACTAGGATCAAACCTGATAGAGTTGAATCTGATCCATTCAAATATAGAATTAGTTGGTGGAAAAGTAAATGTTAATTGTGATGTGGGTGAAGAGTTAAGAGATCTTAGAGAAAAAAAGGAATAGAGATAGAAGGAAGAGAGGTGAAAAGTTACCTGAACACATTAAGTTAGGTATAGGAGAAAAAAGGCAAAATGTTGGATATAATGAATCTACAGGTGGTAATGGAAATAGTTTGGAGGATAAGCTTATTGGTGATGAGCCTTTTACCCCTCAAATATAACTTCCAGCTTTAAAATTATTAGATATGACTGCATTGATGATGAAGGTAAAGGTTCAGCAGAGTGTTAAAGTAAAAAGTAAAAAAAAAAAAAAAGATAAACAGAGTAATTTTTTATCCACTTTCCAAAAAATAGTGTGGGAATTAGGTCTTGCTTTTGAAAGTATTAATGAATTTAAAGTTTTGTTACCATATGTTATTTTTCTATTGCAAACTATATTAATGAACATACAAGGGTAAGGGTTAGGTGTACAAGTGGTTGTCCTTGGCTTGTATATGCTTGCTTTGATTCTAGGACCAAGAACTTTGTTATGAAGACCTGCAAAAAAATTTGCAAGTGTGATCCTACTAATAGGAACACACTTTGTAATACAAAGTTATTATCTTGAAAATATAATAAAAGGATAAAGGAACAATTCAATATTAGAATATTTGAGTTTCATCTCCTTATTAAGAAGAAGTTGAATTTATATGTTGGAAGAACAATCTCTAGAAGAGAAAGAAATAAAGTGTTAGCAAGATAATAGGTGATTATAATACGAAATTTTAGAGAATTTTAAATTTTAGGAATGATATGCTAAGATCTAATATATTTAGGCTCTGGATATGTTTTGATGCAATGAAGAAGTCCTACTTAATTGGTTGTAGAAAGTGCATAGGTTTGCAAGGCTACTTTTTAAAGGGTGTTTCAAAGGGTCAGTTATTAATTGTTTTTTGTATAGATGGAAACAAATAAATGATGCCACTAGAATTGGTAGTAGTTGAGATTGAAATTCAGTTCACTTAAAATTGGTTCATCAAGCTTCCAAAGGATAATCTTTAGATACAAGATTGGAAAAGGCTTGACATTGATGACACATATGAAAAAGCTTAGAATTAATTGTTGAATTTACTTTATATTACTCTATTAAATATTATTCTAATATTTACATGCTTGATATTTCTATCAGAGTCTTGAAAGTGCTGTAATTGAGAATTTGTCCAATTTTGAGCATAAGATGTGTTCTAGACGCATCTTTGCTAATTATTTCAAGAATAAAGAGGCATTAAGAGGAAAAAATATTTTTGGAGGTGTACAACATCTATTTTTGAAGATGAGTTGAGAGATAATATTAGGTATATGATAAAGTTGGGGTGTGATAAGTTGCTTGATGAGTTATTCTATTACAATAAAAAATGCGGTAAGATCTACTTAAGCATTGAGGCAGAATATGACAATGTAGGTAAAAACATGAAAAAATATTTCAATGCATGGATATTGGAAGCCAGGAAAAAGACTATTATAATAATATTGAAGAAATAAGGGTGAAAATTAATAAAAAGAATAGGACAAATGAGAGGGATTTGTAATAATTGGATCTGTGACATCTCTCCAATGTCCATTAAAGTTTTGAAAGAGAACACAACTAAGTCTATGAAGTAAAACATTGAATGAAATCCTGATACAAGGTATGAGGTGTATCAGAGAGGATATAGATATATTTTGAATTTTCCTAGACATACTTATAGATGCAAATCATAGATGTTGAGAGGTATACCATGTCATCCTGCAATAGTTGCTCTTCATCACAAGAAGTTGACTCAATTAACTACATCTCCCACTGGTACAGTCGAAACACTTATATGAAAAGCTATAAATAGTTCAGTCAGTCAGTACTAAATATGTAAATATGACCACCTTCACAGAATATTTTTGTTATACCACCTCATGTTAGGAAGATGCCAGAAAAATCTAGCAAAGTTAGGGAAAAAGAGATTAGGAAAATTGAAAAGCTATCCAAAAGGAGAATTAAGATATCATGCATTGCTTGTCATGTTAAGGGCCATAATAAAAGAAAATTTCCTACTAGAGCACCTTTTGTTGGATCAAGTTCATTTATGAAAGGCCCCAATTGCTATCCCAGTTCAATATCTGCTAGTGTTTCAAGAGCTGCAGAAAGAAAAAGAGGTGGATCAAAGAAATTAGAATTTTCTACTTCAATTAAAAGAGGAGGGAGTAGACCAAAGTATTTAACAAAAAAGAAAATTTAGTTTAACATAATTCATATACATGTTATATAAATTAGTCCTTTAACAAATATTTTTATTGTATCTTTTTTAGGGTGGTACTATTAGCAGACTAAAAATGATTTGAATGGGTGTACGTCATACAAAAACTAGATATGCTATTGTTGATGAAGCTTTATTTACTATATTTTACCTATACTTTTAATCATTGCAATTTATACATGTTTTTTATCGGATTATCTTCATTTAAATAGTCTGAAATGCCTAGTGAGAGGTTTTAAAATATCAAGCCTTCAACATTTGTTACTAAAACATTATTGAATATACACCAAAAACTAATGCATAGTTGAAGAAAAAACAAGTTTATGACCTTTGAAAAACTTGAAGATACGAGGAAAATACCAAATGAAGACAAGGTTCAAGGCTGCACATTTGAGTCAAGAAAGCTTTACTGCTCAATCTCACGCATCTGATGCAATATTTAGTTTTCTTGTGGCTTTAGATGTAATGAAATTTATGACTTTTTTACTGGTGATGGCTGTCTCTATATATTGATTTGACATTTATAATTGTATTTGAGACAATATTTTTAGTAGGTGTGATATGACTGCACTGACTTGACATTTATGGTTGTTCTTTTATTATGCTATTAATTGTATGTAACGGTTACTGTAGTGAATTAACAATTGTGATTGCATTTATTAGTTAATTATTATACAACTTTGACTATAAGTAATGACCGTTAAAGGTCATTTTTAAATTTTTGAGCATTTTGACCATTTTACCCTTCTTGTAGTGTCATTATGCTAAACTAAGTGTGATTCCATAATTGATTCGGGAATGGAATGTGTTTTGAGTTGGTTCATAGAGATTTTGAGTTTTGGAGACTTTAAGTTCAAAATAAGGAACTCTAGGAGTCATCTAGAGTTCTGAACCTCGTATAATAAATTTGTCTGTTCTATTAGCTCCAAAATATAAAGGTTTTGTCTAGTAGGACCTTCGTTTTCAGTTTTATCCCTTTTGTGGTGATTTTGAGTTTTTTAACGAGATAAAATTAATTTTTAAGGCTATTGGTTGACTTTGGTTAATATTCAATCTTCGAGTGTCTTGATTTGAAATTCGATGGTTCCACTGGATTTGGAACACTGAATTTAGCCTAGTTACATATCTTGTTTGTGTTCGAGAGCTCCTGGTTGAGTTTTCAGTTCTTTCTTGGAGTTAAAGTTACTTTGTCATTGAGTTTATTAGAACCACCTGTAGATAATAAATTATTTTTTTGGTGTTCTAATGGTTTTTGACTCAATGCAAAAAGAAGCATCGTATTTAGAGTTCGTATGAGGAAGTTATACCTTTTTTGAAAAATCTTCTATTGCTCTTCCGGTGTGGCCTGATTTATCGGCAATTATGATGGATAAAGTGTCTACTATAGCATTGATAAATTCTACAAAATGACTGATAAATCAGTCATTTTGATTAATAAATCAGCATTTGTTAATATAAAAGTGATTTTTTTTGTTTTTCTTCATGAACTGCTCACTTTTCTTAATTCTTAGGCAATTTTATTCAACTTGGAGAAGATCAGAGTGGTGTTTTAAATGTAAAATTATTTTGAGACTATCCCAAATACTATTTTATTAATTTTATCATGATTTTCACCTTGAAATCAAAAATTTGAATGCTTAGATTGGTGAATTTCTCATGAACTGAAAAATGGAAATTGGGAATTTTACTTTACAAGATGGACTGGGGTTTTGATTAAACTTGATATTTAAGCTTTCCAAGTGTAATATGTTGATGAGTAGACTTTTCTTGTTTGATACTCTACAGAAGGGAAACTCCCACGATTGATAGATTTCCTCTGCTATTAAGGAAATTTGAGGTTTTAAGATTTATCTTTGAAATATTGGTATGAATTATTTGATTAGTGATCGTAATTGGGAAATATGAATATTGGCCTAGCCATTTGAATGTGGGGTGATAAGTATCAATTTGGTTAAAAGTATTAAACATGTCGGGTTAATGTCATGATCCAATTTCGTGGATCATGATGACACCTATTATACCACCAATAGGAGAACTAAACCCTGTAGTCCGTAGCCAAAGCGGAGTACTACTACATTAATTACGGAAGACTATCAATAGTCATATGAAAATAGTAAAGTTTTGCAGAATTAATAAAATGAAACAACCACCCAAAATCTAGTATCAGTGTCAAACAAACCGCTAAGTACAGAATGAGGAAAACTGAAATAAATATAGTATCAATATGTCTCTGAAATACAATGGAGATCACTAAAACATAATTATTAAGAGAAGCAGGTCAAGCTAAATGCCAAGCTCACCCTGAATCTCTAATGTGAATGAAATCCAAACAAATAGCGATCTGTGTATCACGAACGAGAACCTGTACTAGGATCTGTACAAGTGTAAGTATAGTATGAGTACAAGCCGCCAAAGTAACCCGTACTCAGTAGGCTTCAAGGGCCCACTGAACACATAACAATAATAAATGCAGTAAATAAAAAATTATAAGAAAAAAGGTCACGGAAGCAATTAGTACAATACAGGAAAACTAGCAACTCAATCACAAAGCAAGTGTCATATAAATCGATAGTGCTAGTTAATCACATAATAGGATCACAGGCATTGAAAGAGAACGTACCCAGCATCCTTGCAATAATATATGTGAAATATAACACTAATAGAGGGAATCAAGGAAGATAGGATTAGAACATGGTCAGTATACCGGTAATCTTAAGTGAAAGGATAATTGAACGAACAGAAGTAATAAACACTAATTGTTGGACCAAGGTTGGTTTACTAGAATCGTCCCTTTATGTATTGATTGATGACCAAACCATTAAGTCAAAGATTTGATGTTAAACGAACTCCTACAAACCAAAGGATATGTTCATGGATATGCTCGTATGCCAAAGAAACAATCCGGAGCTTAACCGACTCACTTTGAGACATTCCGAGTACTCAAAGTGCAGAAAATGTAAAGAAATAGTAGAGGTATAGTCGACTA
>JBDJHY010318553.1:6439-19165 GCA_039654485.1 Withania somnifera | reverse complement strand
CCCCCCCGTGAATATATGGGCATTGTTGCCAAAAGTGAGGTTCTCGACAATAAGGATAAGCATTTAGTAAAACGAGAATATTTGTGACTCCACACTTTTGCACGCAAAGATATAATCTCAATGAGAGTACTATTTTTTATTCTTTTTTTTAGAAAAAAAATCAAATAATAACAGTTAATAATTACAAAGAAAAAAAAATATATATACAAAAACTTAAATAATTGAAAAAAATATTAACCCAAAAAAAAAATTAATTTCCAAGTCCCCAGCAACTGAGCCAAAAACATGTTTAGTCCAAATGCTCACGCAGGTGTACGTGATCGTACAAGTAATATAGTGGCTCTTGAGAGCCGGATGTCGAACCCACAGGGACTTGTATTAACTGTTTAACTGGATTAAACTAATTCTTATTATTATATAAGGAAAGAGTTTGCAGAGGTATATTTGGGAATGTAATTAAACTAAGAATGACAAAATTAACTAATGGACAATTAATGTAGAAAAGACTATATTTCTACTCAATCAATGAATGACTCGAACTAGTATTATGGGTTTGCTAGCAATTATATTCAATTAATTTAATTAATTAAATTGAATTATCTAATTGTTGGTTCTGGGGTTTAACCTATGAATAGGGAATGATCATCCACTAATCACTATCTATACAAATCCACAACTACTTCGAAGGACATGTGTTGTGATAATTTAGTTTAGATGCAATATAGTTATCTTCCCGTAACGAACCAAGCGAGGAAAACTATGTACACGATCATGTCTTAGTTGCAAATCATACTCAATTATCCAACCTTGGTATAATCTATATATGAACACATTCCTTATGTTTCTCGTTTTACCCTTCAGATTCCCGATTAGTTCACTTTCAGGTTTATAAGTTTATCTTAATGGTCGCGAAGCACTAAGATATAACACAGAGAAATATAAGGCCAATTATATGATAATTGTAGCAAATTAAATAATATATAAATAAATAATCATCTTACTAGTTTATACCAAAATCCTAGAACAAGAAGAATTAATTCCACATAGACATGAAATAATCACAACAAATCATTCAAAGAAGAACATAAAAATATATAAATAAAGGATAAGAAAAGTGTATAAAATTATTCTCCAGTCTTCATTACGGCTCAAGATCTTGCCCTAGATTAAAAGTCTTCTAAAAATATTATACACAATGTTGAATTTAAAATAATCTCTACCCTAAAATAACATGTAACCTCTCTTAATTATTGTACAAAATAGAATATTTATAGGTGTAAGAATAAAATAACCAAGTTAAAAAAAAGACTTGAACATAATTTCTGGAAGAACAAAATTGATCACGATGTAATCCGTATCGTGATGGATTAACAGAATTCCATCACGATATTAATCACGTTGTGATTGGTTGAATTTTTTAGCAGACCAATCAGTGCCAAGGAAAAAACGGCGCCAGCAACATATCAATTGAATTGCAAATTATGCAATTTGATTGATTATTATATTATTATATTCTTTTTGAATATAATATTAACTTTATTCCATTAAACTTTCTGCTTGAAATTTCTTCTGTAATCTCTCATATTTAATTTGTTTGAGCTCCAAACTTCTTCTTTTTCATGTTAAATAGTTCCTACATCATAATATACCATATTAGCACAATATAAAATATTTATTACTCAAGAAAAAAATAAAAATATTAAGATATGAGACAAGTAATGGCTAAATATGTGGTATTTTAGCCTCACATCATAGTCCCTCCTCTGGGACTCGAAGTGTGTGTTTACACCACTCGATTAAAATCCAAGAGTAGGGATGAATTGTGTGCCTCTAAGGTCTTTCCCCGAGGTCTTATATACAGAAAGTGTAGGGACCTTTTAATGATTTATCTAGACTAGCTTGGCGAGGTCCCTTGTGCAACTTATAGGTGTGCTGGGATAGCTTTTTGCCGAGGTGAATTGCTTCATCATTAGTTGTTATATCAACTAGTCTGTGGTTGAGGTGATCTGACCGAAGTCATATCATCGAGGTCGCCTGGCGAGGTTAATAAACGGATAATTATGTAGCTAGCCATTTGGCCTCATTTGGAGGTTCACCTCAGCTTCTTGCCGAGGTGACTTATCATTTTGTTGCTACGTCACCCCTTCTTAAGATGTCAGGTGATGCCAACTTGAGACAACCCAGGGTCGGTGTGACAGTTTTCCTCTGTTTTGAAAAGATGGTATGGGCGGGATATTTTTATTTTTTCCTCTCCCATTTTCCATGTGTCATGATCTTCCGCTCTTGGCTTACACGTGTCATAATCCCTTTAAGGAACATCTCTTCTTTTGTGCGTCTGCTTGGGGAATAGGCGACTTTTACTATAACGCCATCCTTTTACTTTTCTTTTTATTAAATAGGACACTTGGGATTCTAACCCAAATATTCATATATTCTTCTTTTTTTTCTCATTCTCCTTCCCCTTCTATGTCATATGAGGCAGAGGTGTATCGTGTAGCTAGCAATATACCCCTCCTTCAAACTCTGACCCCCTCTTCCCTAGCCTTTGGAGGCTGAGATTTTATGGCTTCAAAGGTAGCAAGTAATCTTACTATAGATTATTTGCTACCTTCTCTCAGGAGGTACCATTTCCCCTCCAATTTTGAATTTACCCTTCCCCTTCCTGGTGATAAGTCCTGTTCCCCCTTTTTTAGGTTTTGTTCCATGTACCATGAGTATTGTGTTGGGGCTACATTTCTCCCGCTTCCGTTTATTAGTTAGCGTCTTAGGATCCTTTAACCTGAATCTGGCACAATTAACGCCTAATGTCATGCGTATAATTATGGTCTTTACTCTAGCCTGTTTCAAGGTTGGGGTGGAGCCTTCTGTAAATTTGTTTAAATATTTTTTTACTATAAAAAACTCTAGTCCATCCAAAGGGTGGTATATTTTTAGCCCTCTTCGTAGTTTTATGATTCTCCTTCTTTCCAAAGTCGCCGACTGGAAGGGCAAGTTTTTCTTTTTTAAAATAGATTTTCATTTCCCCCCGACCTGGAACTAAGGTGGAATTAGGAACCTTATCACTGGGAGTGTCCACCCCTTTTACCTCAACCTTGTCGATGGGATTCTCCCTCACCGTTGTCAATTCACCAATGTAGACCTATACTAGGAAGGAATTAGTACCTTTAACCAGGTGATGGGGTCAGCAAGGTAGTGCCTTACAAGGAGGCCGACGAGGGGACCCAAGGTAGATTGTAGTCTGTACATCCCAAGTGAATTTCTTTTGCAAGGCTTTTATCTAAGGCACTTTTTCCGTGTTTAACTGGTGCGCGTAAACCTGTTGTCGTGAAAGAGACCTTTAGCTCATCCTCCTTTGGACCGGCTAGGGAGGCAGCTCTACGCCCCCAGGCTTTCCTAACTAGTCAATCTCGCTGAGTCGGTCGAGGTTAGTGGGGAGGGGAGTCCCCTAGCTGAGGAACCAAGGACGAAGAGGTGGAAGGAGTCCTCTTGGACCCCTGCTGATGACATGTCCTTCGACGAACTGAGCGAGGTATATGTTCTAAAAGATTGTATATTTTTTACCTCAATTTTATTCTTGGCTGATTTAGGTTGTTCTTGCAGGTTTTTTCCAAGACATTTGTTTTGGCCCAAAGTGTGGGCGATGCTAATAAGGAATTCCGATGTGAAAAGGCTCTACGGAGGGATTTAGAAGCCCGCTTACAAGCCTCTAAGGAGAGAAGAGAGGCTGATAAGGAAAAAATAAGAACAACCAAAGAGAGACTTAAGGTGCTGAAGTAAAAATCAAGGCGGCTAAAGAGAAACAGAGGGCCACCGAGGCGAAGCTCCGCCATCTGAAGATAAGCTTCATTGATCGGAAGGGGGAGTTTTTCGAGGTTCTTTTTTAAAAGAACACAAAGACCACTGCCTTCTCTGAGTACGTCTTATCTATGAGTGACTTGTTAGTGGCTGCTACCAGGGCGGTGGTGTTGAACGAGGTAGCCAGAGCATTCCCGGACCTTACCGTCCAAAGTGATCAATTCAGCTACGATGCAGGTGCCGAAGCTAGGGTGACTGAGGATCTAATCAAGGTAATGTTAGACCACCCTGAGCTTCCACTGATCCATTATATTGCCCAGTGCTTCTTTCCCTTATCAGTGGAGAAGTTGAGGGCCTGTTATTTAGATGCTGAACTGGACCATGCCTCGTGCCGAGTAGGCAGTGCCTACTACCAAAGTCCCTCCGAGCTTGCCTGTCGAGGTCCCTATTCTTTTATCTGCCGAGCCAATAGCGGAGATAGTGCCTATTTCGGTTGTTCCAATGGTCGGGAATAATTAGTTTTTTGGGTTTTGTAATTTTTGTTTCTTATTTTAAATATTCCAGCCTCAGGCCTTCTATTAATAAAATGAGCTTCTTGATTTTCCCTGTACTGTCTCCTGCTTCTTATTATTCTGTTCTTAAGTTTCAGCAACTTATCCCTTATACACTTGAAAAAGTGGAAAGGGAGAACTTCTTCCTACGGAGGCTCCTCCATAAGAAAAATAAGGAGCTCAGTAAATAAGGAGAGGTCATTAGATATTTTCAAACCCGGCTATCTTAGAATACCGAGTTCCATGGCTTGGTTAAAAAGATAAGGGATTTTAATAATGAGGAGAAAAGGCTGAGGAGGGAGAACGAGGAGCTATTTAGGAAGCTTGAGGCCCAGCGGGGTGATATCCTTACTCTCGTTGGTAGCACTAAGAAGAGTGTTGCCTACTAGAAGGCCAAGGCAAATTAGTGGGAGCTGTACTTCAAACATCGTGAGGCCGAGGTTGACCGACTCCATGACCAGTTAAGGGATTATAAGAAGGTAGTATTTTGGGAAGGAGGATTGCTTACCTACGACAAAGTGGATGAGGGGGTTACAGAGCGGACCACTATGCTTGCCAGCATTGCCAATCAGTATGGAGAGGCCTCCTCTTACTTAAAAAAGAATAAGGTCATTTTGGATAACGTCCTGGCTATGTACGAGGATGTGGAGAAGAGGCCTCAGTACTTCAGGGCCGACATACGGCCAGTGCAAGCCAAGCGAGATCTTCCTCAGCTATTGTCTCCTCGACATCTCCTATCTCATTTATTACTCCTGCACAAAGGGGGAGGGGACGAGGTAGACCACCTAGGAACATACGAAGTTATAGACGTTAGGGAATAAACATTGTACTTTATAATTGTAGCTTCCTATGTATAGGATTTTTTTTATATAGGAATCATTTTCCTTGTGGAATAGTACTTTATGGTTACTTTACCATACTCTGAATAAAATTAGTTCACCTGCATTTATGCATTTAAATATGATGTTGTATTTATCCATTATGAACTTGATTTGGTCCGTTACTAGAAGGTATGTATTACTTGTAACTATTTTTTATGTATTTTGGTTGTGAATTCTCGGTACTTTGACTAGAACGAGTTCTTGTGAATGAGGTTGATTCACCTTATTATGCGGTGCTTGAAAAAATCGACCTGAGATTGATTTATTGAACTGATCATTTATTAACATAATTGGCAGCATTCTGCCAAACTGAGCTTTTATTACCAAGGTCGATTTAATTCAATCTACGCTGCTCTACTAAACAGAACTGTCATATTCGAGGTTAATTTAATTCATAACTGCATGCTCTGTTAAACCGATATCTAGTATCCGAGGTCGATTTAATTTATAATTGCGGCACTTTTCCTAATCGATCTCTTGTATCTGAGGTAAATTTAATTCATAATTTCAGTGCTCTGCCTAACCGACCTCTTATATTTGAGGTTGATTTAATTTATAATTGCGGTGTTCTGCTGAACTGAGCTCTTATAACTGGGGTCAATTTAATTTGTAAGTTTACAAGGCCTTTGTCAGGCTAGGAACTTTCCTATATTTATTTAGAATTTTTAGTAATATAAAAATAATTTCAAGTACCCAAAGTCATAATAAGATATATAATTGCTAAAGGCATAAACATTATTTATGTCACAAGGTCTTATACATTATTAATGGAAACTTAGTAAATTACTTACATGCCAGGTCCTGGGTAATTCAGTACCATCTAGCCTCGCCAATTTGTAGCTTTCTGTACTAGAGGCTTCAATCACTTCATAAGGGCCTTCCCAGTTTGTTTCTAGTTTCCCCATTTTTTCAACTCAACTGGCTTCATTTTGTCTCAGGACATACTGGCTTGGGATAAATTAGGTATTTTTTACCCTGTCGTTTTAGTATTTTTCCATGGCTTGTTTGTATCTAGCCTCAGAGATAGTCGCTCTTTATCTTATCTCCTCCAATAGGTTGAGGTTTATCCTTAGCTCTTCTTCATTATTCTACTCAACATAGTATAGAGACCTTGGGCTTGACACCCCTATCTCGGCTAGGATTACAAATTCTATTCCATACGTGAGGCTGAACGGGGTTTCCTCATTAGGTGTTCTTGGGGTTGTTCTATATGCCCACAGGACATTGGATAGGTTTTTCATCCAATCCCCCTTAGATTTTTCTAGCCTTGTAGCAGTGTTGTATTTATGATGTCGACCTGCCCATTCGTCTGAGGATGAGCCACCGAAGTGAATTGTTGAGCGATCTTTATCTTGTCACACTAGGATTTAAGTGGGTCATCTGCAAATTACTTCCCGTTATTTGAGATAATTTTCTTTGGTATGCCAAATCGGCACACAATGTTTCTCCATACGAAGTTCAGGATCTTCTTTCCTGTGATTGTGACTAAGGGTTCTGTCTTTACCAATTTAGTGAAGTAGTCTATGGCTACTACCAAAAATTTCACCCTTCCTAGAGCTTCAGAGAAGGGTCTTATGGTGTCAATCCCCCATTGGGCAAAGGGTCAGGCACTTTATACCGAGATCAATTCTTTTTGAGGTCGCTGAGCTATTGACGTATGGAATTGGAATTTTGGGCACTTCTGGAAGAAGTCTTGTGCATCTTGGACCAAGGTAGGCCTGTAGTAACCCCATCTTAGAATCTCTTTTTCTAACCTTCTTGTCCTAGGTAGCTGCCGCACGACCCTTCATGGATTTTGCGTATTATATAATTGGCCTAGTTAGGCCCTACACATCTCAATAGGGGTTGTAAAAAGGATCTCCTATAAAGGATTTCGTTATCCAACACATACTTCGGGGTTCTGAGATAAAGTCTCCTGGTTTCCCCCTGAGGTGAGGAATTTTATGATCAGGGTCATCCAGCTGTTACACACCTTTTCTACAACCAAGATACTGACCTCATTGATTACTTGGATGGTGGATTTCTTTGATCAATATATCCTTTTTTTTCTCCCTTCTTTGGAGGATGCCAATTTGCTGAGTGTGTCGGCCCTTGTGTTTTTCCTCGTGGGATTTTGGTTACCTGAAAGTACATAAACTTTCTTAGTAACCCCTTACTGCCTCCAGGTACTTTTTCAACTGTTCTTCCTTTGCTTCATAAGTGCTTTTTACCTAATTAACCGAGATTAACTTTATTCTCATCTGGTGGGTTAGACGAAGTCTTGCTATCATTGCTTTATATTTAGCTGTATTATTTATCGTTTTGAAAGCAAAACGTACTGCATATGATACCTCAACCCCTTCAGGGCTTGTAAGAAGGATCCCCACACCACTATCATCTTTGCTGGAGGCCCCATCTACATGCATAACAAAAGTTTTTTGGGTATTTTGGGTTCTTTACCCACCTCGGCCTCCCGTACTGGGGGTCTTGGCCTCCTCTGAGGTGGATTGATGCATCTCTACCAAGAAATCTACCAAAGCTTGGCCTTTTATGGCTTTTCGTGGTTGAAAATAAATTTTTTTGCTCCCTAAGCTCAATGGCCCATTTTAGATGCTGACTTGATGTTTCTGGCTTTAGTAGTATTTGTTTTAGGGGAACATCTGTTAGCATGCAGATGTGGTGTGGTTGAAAGTATGGATGAAGTCATTGAGCTGCCGTTATAAGTGCTTGCCCCATAACACCATCTTTTCTGTGGCAAGTATCTTGCTTTGACTTTAGAAGTAATATTTTTAGGTGAGGGATAGTTATAGTAAGCCTTGAGGTGTTATTATTGGTTCATCAGTTGTGGTTTTATGTCAGGGTGGTAGAAGTGTAGATGCTATGGTGAGATCATGCAGAATGTTGGTTTGTGATGTGTTTGCATGATGTGTCAACATGGTTTTCCGTGGTCATTAGTTGTGATCTGGTTTTGGGGAATATTTGGGTGAGTTAGCTCAATTAGTTGTGGGTTGGCCAGAGAGCTAGACAATGGCCTTACTGTGGAGGTGCTAGTTTACTAGGGCTCGAAAGGGGTCCTAGTGCAGAAAGTTTCTTGGACGCGCGTTGTTCGTTTTGTTAAGGATATATATGGTCTGGAAACGGTATGCGATCCCAATACGCCCTAACCAATTCTAGTCTTCAAGTGTTGTTCCTTCCCTTGCATTCGAGGATGAAAGTCCTTTTTAGTGGTGGATGTTGTAATGACCAATCTAGTTATTTTTTGTTTTTCTAACTTTTCTGTGTTTGAAGTCATCTTGTAGTTTTCCAAATTTATTTATGACTTGCTAGGACCGGTAGTTCAGTTCCCTAGAAGGTAAGTTGCCTATTATCTCAGTTCCCCTATTTTGAAGGCTTACCCTTGAGATAGTGGAAGAAAAGAATAAATACTTAGTAAATGTGCTCTGAATTGGATTCTAATAGTTACTTTAGCTTTGGAATGCTAATTTTTGTCTATTTGGACCATTAGTTCAATTCCTGGGGTTTTCTCTTTGAGTTTGATCTATATTGTGGAATTTCAGTTCATTAAGAGTTGAGAATTGGCCTAGAGTTAGTGCATGGTGATCGGAGTATCAAAATTGGATTTTGATGCTTCCATCATCTCCAAAATGGTAATTTTTGGCTATTAGGATTGTTCGTGTCCTAGAGTGTCCAGTGTCGTTTTTGGTGCCTTTGTGGCTTAGTGAGTTCTTGGTTAGTTTTGGTTCTAGGGATCTTTTCCTTTAAACAACACTTGGTTGGTCAATTTGAATATTCAATTAAATTTGGAATGTCGTTTCCATCATAGTAGCATATTTTTTTGCTGAAATTAGGATCGAAATGCTCGTTCTAGGCCCCTCAGAGTATTTCTTTTTAGCTGTTGGGAGTTCCAGCCACAGACTGTCACGAAGAGGGTTTGGTATCACCTGTGATGTCACCTAGGTGACCAGGAGTTCACCCCTGCAGAGGAGGGTCTACCCAGATGATATTTTTTTTGGGAGGGGGGGGGCTAGGGGCCGCTCCTACTTTCCTCTATCTACCTCAGCGGTGTTGCCCTTGCATCCTTTTCCTTCTCCCCTATGAATATAGGGTCTCCCCAGTAGTCTTTTCTCTACCACAGCGAGCTCGCACAAGCAGCCACTATTCCGCCCCTCTGCTATGCTAACAACTTTAAATGTTTGTTTCTTATTTCTTTTCATTATGCTCCATCTTAATTCCCCCATTGTTGAGAGTCGGGAGCTGGGATATTCTATTTTTTATCCAAGGGAGGTGTTGGTTGCTACTTATAGAGCATCGGTAATTTCTTATTGCACGTTTTATCTAGGTAATTCCCTTTAATTCACCCTTTTCTTCCATTGTGATTAATGTTTATTTTTTTAACTTTGTGAGCTTAATTTCTCCTTCGTCATTTATCATTTTGAGCTTAACTTTGTACCACGTGTTGGTACCTTTGGATTATTTTTTCGGACTGTGAGGCCTATGGGTTAATTTTAGTCTTGGTTCGGACCCCAGTTGCTTTATGCAACATGGGTATCATCTTTTTTTATTTTTACTCTTGGACCTCTATTTATCTAGTTTTGAGCTACTTCTACATTTTCATGGTGTTTTGGGATTTTCAGCATGCTTTTTGAGGTTTTGCACTGGCGTCTATGTAGGCTAGGTTTCCTACTTTCTAGATTGGGTTTATAAGGAATACTTGTTGGTTTCCATCAAGTTGGTTGGCTTTGTGGGTAGTCGGTATGTGTTTCCTTATATTTTCTACGTTTGTTTAACCTTTTCAAGGCCCAGCCCCCTGGCGCTAGATGTATGGTTGTATTATTAGTGCTGAGCTATTAGTAACTGTTCAGGTGAGATGTGTGCTTATCTAGTGTTTTCTAGCCTCCCTAGATTTTGAGTGCACCTTAAATTTTCCTAGGCTGTTTTGCGTGCATGCATACCGCGGTGAGGTTGAACGGGCGGGGTCCATGGTGTGGTTTACTGGATGGTAGGGGTAAAAGTTATAATAACAAGTTGTTTTTTTAACTAAATCTAAAAACGGGGTCTTATGACTTGTTTTTCCATGATCACGAGATAGTTTTGGATATTTTCATAAACATTAATTAAAACTTGTTTTTTCTTAAGTTATGTATACTACAGGGTTATCTAGGCTTAGTGAGTTATCCTTCGCTTTATTTGGAGGTAGAACCTCCCATTAGTGGTGGGGCCCAAAGTATGGATCCGGAGCGGGAGCTCCCAACAGGACGGAGTTCCTATATTAGGATTTAGAGGTGGGACCTCTAGAGCGATAGCTCCTAGATTTGGAGAAGGGACCACTAAAGCGACAGATCCTTTCAGGTAGAGTTCCAGGTGTTAGTATTGAAGCGAGGCTCCCGATGGGAGTGGTTAGGGGTTGAGACTCCAGGGCTACTGGTTCGAGTGCATTAGTTTAGTTCTCCCCCCTTACTTTCCTCCTTTTATTGCTTATCTGTACCTTGTGAGCTGTTAGGGGAGATCATGCTTGGTTTTGTATCCCTGTTTGTGCCTATCGACAGGATGGGGCACCAGGTAAGTTATGTTTATTTCCTTTCTATATGTATCTATCGGTGGGATTGAACTACTTGCATTTTATCTATTATTTTTCTTATCCTTTATGCTTATGATTCTGTTTACCTTTATTTACCCATTTATATTATCAGTAGAGTTGAGATGGATGCCAGGTACATTTTTGTGGACTTGTAACTAGAGCTAGGAGTACTAGCTATGCCGCGGCGAGGCCTAGTATATAGATTGTGTTAGTTAATTTCATTCGGTTTAATTATAGTTATTGCTTATTTTATGTACTATTTTACTTAGTTTCTTCTTACCTTTTTAACTTAATCACTACATCTTACTAGTATTTGATTGATCCCGGCTGACCAATGATGCTTATCGGGTAACTTTTGATGTTGTTACTCAAGCTACACTTCTGTACCGTTTTTGTGGTGTAGATAGTAGCAAGGTTTATGGCAAGAGATGAGATCGTACAGAATAGGTGTACCAGTGGACTCTGGAGATCATAGTAAGATCCAGTGTTCTGGATGAGCATGTTCTCTAGCTATATTGAGATTCTGTCTAATTTTATTCAGGGCAAACTGGTGTTGCATTTTACCTCCTGTTGGAATGGTTATATATATTATATTTTTGTTACTCTAATGTTATTAGCTCCATCATGTCTTAATCACCAGTTCTAGGAGGTGTTGTATGTATGTATTTTAATGTAATTCTCTTCCATCTTACCTTATATTGTTGTTGTTAGCAAGTACATCCTATTTATTATAGCTCCAGTCCAAGGGTTGGCTAGCCTACTTGCGGTAGTATATGTGCCATCACGATTTGGTTTTTGGGTTGTGATAGAGTAGTATCAGAGCTTACATTTCCCTGATTTCTTTAATAGTGGAGAAAGTATTGGTAGAGACATGAGGATTGGTGCAAAGACGTCTGCATCCTATCTTCGGGAGGCTACAGGGCGTGTAGGAATGAATTCTCTTTCTTTGTCTCTCCTTGTGCGTATTACTGGTTTTAGTTTCTAGAAGTGTCTGATTGACTTCGCTCTTTCCGCAAATGATGCGGACTCGCAGTTCGTTGATTAATAAAGATCCTACCTTTGATACACTTATTTTTCTTGTTTTGACTCTTGGACCTCTATTTAGCTAGTTTTAAGCTGCTTCGGAGCTTTTCATGGTGTTTTAAGGATTTCAACATACTTTTTGAGGTTTTGCACTGGCGTCCATGTAGGCTAGGTTTCCTACTTTCTAGAATGGGTTTATATTGAATACTTGTTGGGTTCCATCCAGTTGGTTGGCTCTATGAGTAGTCGGTATGCCTTTCCTTATATTTTTTGCATTTACCCTTTTTGGGGCCCGTGTGAGAGGCTCATAGCTATAGATTGCGACTAGAGTACCTATCCTATTGACACTGGATGTGTGGTTCTATTATTAATAATGGGCTATTAGTAACTGTTCGGGTGAGATATGTGCTTAGCTGGTGTCTTCTAGGCTTCCCTAGATTTTGAATGCACATTAAATTTCCCTTGGTTGTTTTTGCGTGGATGCATACCGTTGTGAGGTTGAATTAGCTGGGTATGTGGTTTGGTTCACTAACTGGTAGGGGTAAAGGTTATAATAACATGTTGTTTTTGAACTAATTCTAAACACAGGGTTTTATGACTTGTTTTCCCGTATTCATGAGATGGTATGAGAAATTTTCATAAAGATATAATTGAAACTTGGTTTTTATTTATGCCATATATACTATGAGGTTATATGGGCAGAGTGGGGTCTCCTTGGCTGTATTTGGAGGTGGAACCTCCCATTTTATTTGGGGCTCTAAGTGTGGATTCGGAGCGGGAGCGCCTAGCGAGACGGAGTTCCTATCTTAGTATTTAGAGGTGGGACCTCAAGAGCGATGGCTTTTGGATTTTGAGGAAGGACCACCAAAGCGATGGATCAAGGTGTTGGTTTTGGATCGGGGCTCTCGGTGAGCATAGT
>JBDJHY010318348.1:0-19168 GCA_039654485.1 Withania somnifera | reverse complement strand
CTTACCAACACTCAAACTGACATTATAAGCCAAACAAAGTCCTAATGTGATTCAAGTCAACCTATTGAAAACTAAGTTGTAATTGATAAGGGAAAGTCTGGCTATTGTGTATATAATTAGATTTCTTTTTGAGTGTGAGATTATACTTTCCCAGTACCAAATGTAAATAAATTTCGTTGTGTGTGGGACTTCTTTGTTGTGAGAGAAAATTGATACTTTAATCAGTATTAAATAAGTTAATTCTTTAGTTCTAGGGGCACAAGCCTTGTGAAAGGTTTTTCAATGTTTCACTCGAAAACATTTCAGCGTGTGTGAATAGATATAGTTAGCCAATACAGCATGATACCTAATGATTGATTATACTGAGATGAGTTATGTACTAGGTGTGTTTTTAAGTGTTTAATGTGTACAAGTTTTGTTGTTACTTGAGTACAAACAAATGTTTTAGGTTGAGGGTGTTGATGTGATGGTCTTTTACGTCAAATATTGCACTTAAAACCCAGGAACTAAAGCATGTTCTTGAGTAACCACAATGTGTTTAATGCATTTTATGAGTATTTTTTGGGTTACATCAATATGAGGAAGTTTGGAGCAATTCTATAGAAAAAGGGCAAGTTTTGCAAGATTCGTGGACATTTTTCCTGTCACCAGATGGCTCGTCCAAGACCATTACCTAAAAGGAAAGGCACTGGATAAGAAGGATAAGCCAGATGGTTGATTGGGTGATTTTTCCACTAACAGATGGATCGTTTAAATCAATCGCCCAATAAATACAACACTGGATAGGTCCAAATACCATACGACTCAAGAGACGATTCGTCCATGACCTCTCTCTTGATTGGAAGTTCACTACATAGTGGAGGTGATAGATAGAACACCAAAATGGTCTGTCTTTTAGCAGATGATTCATCCAATGTTTCATCCAATGCTGAGCGTCGACTTAACCCGAGTTTCCGATATTGTACTTACACCCATGTTCTGTAAATACCATAACTAAGGTAATTTTAAAGAGACTTTTGATCATCATCATAAAAATATTTATTATTATCAAAGATTCTTGACTTTAGGTTTTTGATACATATATTTTCTCAAGAACTTATGTGTGGAGTTCATTGATCATTATTTTAAAATCAATTGGAAGATTATTTTTATGGTATAATATTCACTGATTTATTGTTTTACTAGTGTATGTTAATATCAATGAGTGGCTAACCCCCGACTCTAGGGATGTCGGATCCATGGGTGAAACTTTATTAGGGTTGTAAATGTCATATGGTTGTTGCATCTACCCTGGCATATGAACATAATCTCTATGTAATAAATGAATTTTAGTGGTTGCAAACAATAGAACACACAAAGGTTTAACTAGCACTAATCCTGTGGTTAAAACTGGTAGTTGAGAATATGCTAAGAAATTTAGGGCATTAACCCTCGTCTAATGGTTGCTGTTGTAGCAAGAGTAATCCTTGAGTTACCACATTACGGACAACGCCCTCCTTCACAGCCCTAACCGGTGTAAAAGAGATTCATCTAGTATTAAAGTTTGAAAAGTACTTTGATGAATAATGTCGGATTTATACGTAACGCTACATCAAAGAAAGATTGCACAACCGTACAAGATTACAATCCAAAGGTTTGTTGAACCTCGGTGAACATAAACCTAGATTAACAAAACACTTGAATTATTCCACAATCACAATCAATGGTAATGAATACTTTCACTTACATAATCCCCCTTTTACTTTGTAGTTATTGCTAGAAAGAAACACTAACTGATTAGCTACTTCCAATGGGCATACATCGGATACCATATTCAGTATGGGATCGGCCCCAACCTAGTTGTGTTCTATATTTTACTTACGATCCCTTATACTTTAGTGGGAGGTGTAATTTGAGAGTTCTCAATGCTCGATCGGGTAAAAAACAAGTTCCAGAACCCTTTAGTTATTAATAACTATCAGAAAATCCCATTTTACCAATTTTAGTCCATTTAGCCATCTATATATGAAAACAGGCTCTTAAGACCATAATTTCTTGGAAAATAGTGATAATAGGAACTTGGCTTCCATATATCCCCACTTAGAACTAAACCTCTCGATGCACGCACTGTATGAATGCATAATCCTGCATAGGCACAGTCTATAGCTAACAACTAGCAACACACAATGACTATCCTAAACCCAAGAGAGAAACCCAAAAAAAAACCCACATATCAGCGTCCTAGACTTTTAGAGTTATCCTACGACCATCACAAGGTCAATCTAGTTCAAAGGTATCATATTACACTTCATGTTGGTAGAAATAGAGATGAAGTCAAAGAATATAAGAGGATATGTGTCACAGTGTAGACCTAATATTCCCAACCCAAGGGTGCTATCTAGCATAGTTATACCTGATATACCCCAACTGTAAGCCAAAGAAGTATACCTGTTGTCCAGTGAAAAGAGTTGTTGTAGCTCAGAGAATCATCTCATCAAACTCGAGATGGATCCAAATGGGATTGAAACAAAAAAAAAAGAATCTACACGTTAATATATTTCTAATGATAAAACTTATGCTGAATTCAGAATTGAGCCACAAATTAAGTCCAAAATGGGCCCGCGAGACCCATTAACTAGACTCGAAAATAAAAGTTTCCATGGAGTTCCTAGAATCACCAGGAACTCGTGCTAAGAAATTGAGAACTCGTGCTAAGAAATTGCTCAGAGAAAAAGACGAAGAAGAAGAAGAAGAAGGTGAAAAACTTTACAAAAATTACAAGAGTTACCACAACTAAAGAATAGAAGTCACCCTGAGGTGGATATTCGTCCAAAGAACTAGCCACAATCAACAATTCACTAAAATCCCAACGAATTATGAAGAACTACCAAGAGGAAAAAATGGAAGATATGCCTGTTGGAGGAAAAATTAAGGTGTAATTACTTACCACAAAGATGGAAGAGTCCATGAAGCAAGCCAAGACACACTTTCCCACAATTGGGATATGATTTCCAATCATTTTCAAAGCTAAGAGAGAAGCTTAGAGAGAGGAGATGATGGGAGTTCTGTTTGAAATTTTGAGGTGAAGGCCATATATAGTCCTGGGTGTAATGAAGGGGGATTGTGTTAAATAAGGCTGGTGTAAATTAGCGCAATGAGGCACAGGAGAAGTAGCACCGAAAACACTAGGGGTCTGCTATCACGCCAGAGGGCGAACAGGATGAATGATGCCATCTTTCTTGAAGAGCGTGACCGCGCTAAAGGAAGACACTGGGACTTAGTACCATTAACATTAGAATGGTGTGATCATGCTAAAGTGGAAATGATATAACAGTAGATTACAGCTCCATAGCGTGATTGCGCTGAACACAAAGAGGGTCAACCTGGGGCTGTAATTCACCAGAAAACCAATTAAGTCCAAACTTCGAATAAGATTTCAAAAATGACATTCCATACTCAACAACACAGTCAAATTTCTAGTACGAGGTCATTACGGGTACAGGTTGAGCAAGTCAACTCTTCAACACCAAAATATCTAAAATTCACCTAATACATTGAAATTAGATCAAACACCTACGAAAGCAAACAAATACTCTACCTAATCCAAACTCGGCATTCCAGAGCTGATGGTGTAGTCAAATTTTTTATCTGATGCTCTAATCATCAATATTGACTAAAGTCAACCATTCAACTGTCGGTCTACTGTTATCTCATCAAAAAAGATAAACACATATCGAAATCTCCTAGAACCGAACAAAGGGTCCACTATCACAATCTAATATCTTAGGTCATGAGGGAACCTACGTCGTACTGTAGGAGAACTACCCAACAAGTAAGGAAAGATTAAGTAATAAACAAAAGCGGAAGATAATAGCAAAAATAAGGATAGAACATACAGAAATATAGTACAATAAAAGAAATCCCTAAATCCTGGTATTCTAGTACATGATCCTCTAAGAAAATAAATACAAGTCTGAAGTGAAAATGTAATATCTATCTACAACAGTACAAATGATAGAAACAAAAAAATAAGAGATAGCTGCAAGTTCTAGATGCCAAAAGCCATCATCTATCTAGAATCAGGCTAAGCGACACAATACGGAATTAGAAGCAATCAACCATACTCAAGTCTGCACCAAAAGATTCAGAAGTCTAGTATGCATACCAAAAAAAGGGGCACCCAGTAGGCTAGGCTGACTGAGATCATACAAGAAATAAAAGAAATAAGTAGCAAATAAAGAAGAAATGAGTCACATAATTTGAAAAATACAAATATAGGCAGTTAATGCTAGCTATAAATAAGTGAAGTAAAAAAGGAACAATTAATGGAGCAGCTAAAAATAGTAACAGAAGAACTCAGCTAAAGAGGTGAAGATATACCTGAGTCCTTGTGATAGATAATCATACAAATCTAATGAATAAGGAGGGTGTACTGGTAACCTCAATAAGGGTGAAAGAAGAAGGCGTAATCAAATAAAACCCACACAAAAACAACATCTACTAGCCAAGGAAATTCTACGTACTACCGAGTAACAATCATAAAAAAAGATAGAAAGTACATAAACAAATAAATAGAAGTAGCCACGCTCACCGCTGGCATCTCTTTCTACCAAAAAGTACCAAACAAGAAGATAAATCTAGAAAGCAACACAGGCATGAAGCATGCTAAAGTAAATGTGCATGCTAGTCCCCCCAAAAGGTCATAGTCACGGCAATACAGAACTTATGGAAGGAAATATTCCTGCATACCTACTTCTCTACCATATATCCTTCCCCCAGCCGCACTACTACATGGCACTGAGTTGGAAGGGTCCATGGTGGGATATCACCCCGCATACTAATAACTTTCATAATAGGAGCTCTTACTATATGGAAACAGGGCTTGATTGTATCAGGTCTGACATGTAGTGTGCAACCATAACCGGGTCTAAATTTGTCAAAACTCAGTATCTATGCCCGGGCCTCATCGAGACTAAAATCAGGTAATGTATGATACTCAACATTCGACGTCAGTCGAAGCTATAAGTTCCAGCAAGGTCATGTACGATACTAGGATTTGGGGCCTGGACTAAAATAGTCAACACACAGCAGTACTGGGCGCCCAATCAATAATGTGGTCTTAATAATTTAAGAAAATCATAAAATAGTTTATTTAGTAAGAAGTCTACTTAAAACCAATTTCATATCAAGATTAGCCGGTAATATAAAAATCTCTGTGATCATATCAAAGTATCTGTGCTCAACTTTCATTATCAAAATCTTGAAGTAATGCAAGTCACCAATATACAAAAATGGGCCCTTAAGGTCAATCAATATATGAAAAAGAGCTCAACAAGGCCATGCAAGGTTCCAAAATTCTTAATACTAGGCTCTTAGACATAAACAGTGGAAACTAGTGCATAAAAATCTCTGTAACACAATGATGACATGAATGAATGATATTGGCACAGTCATAGTGAAGATTACAAAATATTCGTCGGCCTTGATAAGACTTGAAATCACTACAACAAACATAACCAACCAAATTGATAGGACTCACGGATATTCCAAGTCTCACCATTTGTGTTCCCGAGTTAGTGCAGACCATTCAGGGCTACAGTGTAATCTATAATCAACATTGAACATTGATACATAATTAATAACCATATAAAGAAGTGGACAGGGTCAAGAGTTCCAGCCTAAAATTTCCAACCCAAGTATTCTACATAGTACTATTACTTCCCATATAAGCGAAGTCTAATATCGTAAGTCGTAGACTACTTGTCCTTAAAAATAAGCTTGCAAATATAGTGTAGAGGATACCCAAGCTGCTCTAAATCTCCCAAAAATGTGCAAACAAACTCCAACAAGCATGAAACTAGAAAATTAATAATATATATGTTAATACGATCGAACGATACCCATAAAGCTATGAAAATAGCCGAAGTTAAAATATGGGTCAAAAAGAGCCTACGGGCTTGCAAACTTGAAACTTTGAACAAATAGGCATAACATATCCCCATATCGTAAAAAACATATACCCAAAGTTTGGGGCTAAAACGATCAAGGAATATTCTTCAATTGAAAAAATAAATAAAGAAATGAGTAGAAGAAATTGAGATTTATGGAACAACTTTGGAGAAACTAAAGTGAAAACATACAATTTAATGGAGGAAAATATGAATGGGGATGTATCTTGATATTTCCAAGATCAATGTTGAAGACTTCAACCCAAGAGTTCACAAGACCAACAATGGTGTTTTGGTGTGAAAAAGAAGAAAAAATGGGTTTGGGACTATTTATATTGCTAGTGAACAGTGCATCGCGATAGGGACACTGGTCACAGCAAATGCGAAGGATGCTGGGTAAAAGGCATCTCGATCACATGAGGAGCTTCGCTATTGCGAATAAGAAAATTTCCTGGCATCACGATCTCAGAGTACCCAACGCGATCCCCAAAGAAAAGGATATGGTCAACAAAAATGGTGAAACGATCAATATCACAAGGCATTGACCGTGATCACGAAGAACGATTATTGCTTGAGTTGACAACAAATTTCAGCAAAAAATTAGAACATCAAATAATGATTTGAGATGCGTTCTGAACCCGATGTATTTGCATATGGAAATGACATTACGAATTTAATGATGCGGATAAAAATTCTAATCGGATATTGTTTAAATAAAATATTGACTAAAGTCAACCCTCGGCCTAAATTACATAAACTCCAATTGAGTACCCAAAATGAGTTTGGCTATCTCAAGACCTGAATGAACACTTCACCTAGATAAAACTTGGCATTCCCGAGCTAATAGCTCAGTACGATTTCTAGTTAGAGGCTCCAATCACAAAAAGCATACTCAAACTCCATTTATAAATTAGAAAGCTCAAAAACACGCAAAATAAGATAAACTTATAATGAAGGATTCCAGACATGAAACAAGAGTCCTTCTAGACCTAAATCCATGTTACACAGCAGATGGAGTTGTCAAAATTCAATTTGGAGTTCATTTTCAAAGGGTGTTGGTCGAAACAAATGATATCAAAAGTTACAATAATAGAGAAACAAATATAACAACCAAATAAAAAAACTGAAAATCGAATAACTGGTCCCTATAAGTCATAAATGACCTAGGTCCACTACAAAAAAGCTATAAGATGCAAGAAAATATGAAAATACAAAAAACAACTAGAAGGATCATTACATCCACCTAGACTAAAATCTACGTTTAATATTTAAAGGAATTGTCTTCAAGCTCGGTTTCAAGGTATGTTGACTAAAGTCAATGATTACCTAGGTTAAGACTCTAAAATAAAAAAAATGAGATAACTTCAACCAAACCACCATGGAGTCAAACTACGATTCCAATAAGTCACAAATGACCTGGGTAGCTATAAAGTGCTTTAGAATACAAGAGAACATGTAAACAAAGAAATGACCATATGGTTCATTACAAATCCACTTGAAGGCTCAAATAATTGAGGGTATTGCTTTCTCTATCACTCTCGACCTCCTAGGTGGCCTCCTCGATTTGATGGTGTCTCCACTGGACCTTAACTATAGGTATATTTTTGGACCTCAACCTCCTGACATCTCTAAATAGGACAACTATTGGCTCCTCAACAAATGATAGGGTCTCATCTATCTGAATAGAATCCCAAAGGAGCACATGTAACTCATTCAAAATATAATGTCATAGCATCGAGACATGGAGTACCAAATAACGGCTAAATAAATAGGAGGAAGAGATAACCAATAAGCAACATCACTAACCCTCTCGAGAATCTCAAATAACCCAATATACCTAGGGATAAGCTTTCACCACCTATAAAATCTCATAACACTACGCGTAGGAGACACCCAAAGAAATACTCAATCGCAAATACTAAAATCCAAGGCATGGAGTCTTTGATTCAAGTAGTTCTTTTGCCTGCTCTGTGCTACCCATAGTCTGTCCTGAATTATACAAACCTAGTCAAGAGAGTCACGGAGTAGATTTATACCCTAAAGTTTGGCATAAAACCATCGACCACCTTATAGGTAACCTGCACCGCCTACCATACAATGCCTCGAATATGCCATCTAAATACTGGGGTGGTAGCTATTATTATATTAGAACTAGGATAAGTCTACACATTGGTCCAACGTAACCCCAAAATCTAATATAAAGGCCCTCAGCTTGTCCTCTAGGAACTGAATAATCGATTTGGACTGGACGTTGATTTATGGGTGAATGGTTATGCTAAGATAAACCTAAATAACCATATCTCACTAAATATTCCT
The DNA here is from genome assembly GCA_039654485.1 of Withania somnifera. Classification (NCBI taxonomy): domain Eukaryota; kingdom Viridiplantae; phylum Streptophyta; class Magnoliopsida; order Solanales; family Solanaceae; genus Withania; species Withania somnifera. The sequence continues at coordinate 10,925 of JBDJHY010318348.1, read as the reverse complement.
CCAAAGTAGGAGGTATGCTGAGTTCCATGGTCAAAGATAATAAATACCAAAATCTCATGTAATCAGTCCATGTTCTAAAGATATATCTGAGCCAACCGCTCAATGTTGAAGGATGAATGAACCATAATGAAGTGCACTGACTTATCCAACAATAAAAAATAACCCAAATGGAATCATGGCCTATGCAAGTGCACAAAAATCTTGATATGAAATCCATAGTCACAACTTTTATTTCCAAGTAGGAATAGGGTGTCTCTACATCTAACCACTCTACTTATGGTGCTCAAACTTAACCTATTAGCAGTTCAAAAATAGAGAAATGAACTCCATATTATCCTTCTTTATCCTACTCCACAATTATATATATCTCAAGTCCTGTTATATCTTAGTTGTACCTAGGTTGATAGAAAACCCAGATCTGTAAGCCTTATGAAAAATTAACTGAATTAAACTAGTGATCCTTGGTACAAAGATACAAACATCATATCTTATAGCCCCATATGAATCAATAGTGGCCATACCATCCTTACCCATACGACAAATGATCATGAAGAGTACTCAACTGCTTATCTCAAACTGATGCTACCAAATCTGATCAAGTAAATAAGACCGAGCCTCAACCTAACAAACAGGTTATCTAAGGACCATATAGTATATCCAAAATTGATAATGAATCCAAACTACTCGTACTAACTGCCTTCTATATAGGCATCCGCTACTATATTTATCTTACCCAGATGATATAGAATGGTAAGGTTGTAGTCCTTCAGTAGCTCAATCAATATTTGCTACCTCAAATTGAGCTCCCTCTAGGTCACAATGTACTAAAAACTATGATGGTCAGTTTGTATCTCACACTGAACACCATATAGGTAGTGCTTCCAAATACTGAGCACAAAAACCACCTTCGCAAACTCCAAGCATGAGTGGGGTAGTTGCACTTATGAACCTTTAGTTTCCTCAAATAATACAAAATAACATGATCCTACAGCATCAGAATGCACCCTAGACCAATACTTGACACACCATAAAAAAAATGCTCTTGTTCTTTATTGGCAATGTCACAACCGACACTGAAGTTAGTAAGGCCTTAAGATCGAGTACTTTTTTGACCACTAGACTAGGTACGAGGCTGGTTAGCTGGTTTGATGAGCACTGGCAGCCTCCTATGGCTTGATAGCGGTGTTCAAATTAAAAAACATCACATTTATTCCATGGTTCGGTATTGGCTTGCCTTCGTCAGTGTTAACCTTGCTCTATCTCTTAAAAAGTCTATTGTACGGTTCCTCTGGGCTCTCATAATCGGGTCAATCATCGACATTCTCTCAATATTTGTCCCATTATATTAGATAAGATTATGGGTCGTGCCTAAGAGACGAAGGAGACCACAACACTTGCTTTCCTATGCCTTATTTTAGAGTTATGACGTAGGGAAGGGGTCCCCAAGACTGAGGGGGTGGACATAAAGTTTGAGGCGGTATGCACCGTCAACTATACTAGGATAGAGCAAGAAATATAAGAGGAACTGCATCGTCAACTAGGGTTTACATAGGAGTTCACTGCCGGTTACATAGACATGATGACCCTGTAGACACGACCTTTACAACTGCTGAGGCTGATATATAGTCAGCCACACCTAGTAGGGATGAGGGGTTACCGGTCCACAAGGATGTGTTACCTATTTGAGCAGCCTTTTTGCTTATACCCTCTATAATCCCCTCAGTTAGTGGGCCCATGGAGGTGCCATACTTTTAGCATCCTCCTCTAGCCAAACCTCCTCCATTTCTACCTTCTCCAGTTCAGCCATCAGCATCCCTCCCCTCTATGTTTCAGGGCTTTCATGGCCCCAGGAGACCGGACTCAGTTGATGAGTCTCAGGTGACTCTAGCTATGATCATACAGATTGGACAAGTGGCCTTAGCAGCTGAGAAGAGATCTATCCACCTTGAGTGTGACATAGACTTACTTGTCACGTCTTGGGTTAATGCGGCCAACAACCTGATACAACAGCTTACTCGCACGGTCCACAGTTATGGAGCACGCCTTGAAGACTTCAGGGTTACATTGAGACAGGGCCAATAGGCATAGAACAAAGGTGCCAGGATCTTACAAGAGGCCTGGCATGAGATGATCAACATAGTTTCTTAGTTATGGGTAGATCTAGACACCATCACTGCCACTGATTTAACACAGGTATTCAAACCCCCATCTCCATCTAAGCCTTTGTATGCTAAGGAGGTATGTCAGTCAACCCAAGCTGAGGAGCCCCCAGTTTATATTGAGGTCGCAGTTGTGGCCAACGATTATATTAAGGTTTTCGGAGATTTGTAAGACTTGGATGCCCAGATTCTTACTGAGGGGATAGCATGCTCTATTCATGACCAGACCATGGTTGGCTCTAGTGGGAGCAAGGCTACTAAAGTTTTATTTGACCAAGCCACCGTACCAGCTGAGGATGCCCCTCCTCCTTCACAAGCTTGAGCCACCAGGGGGCCCTCTCCTCCTTTACCTTACTCTTTTATTACTTGTATTGGAGACAATGAATTTCTCTTTATTGGGGGAGGGGGTAGTTTGTAGTTCGTAGTATGGGGTGAATGTTATTAAACTCTTCTACTTTTCCTTGATTTTGATTTATGTTATGTAATTGTTGATTCAACTCTTAGTTTATTTGATACTTTCAGTTATTTTGAGTAGTTGTTTTTGTTGATCTTTATATAGTAGTGCTTTGTGAATTAGTGTTTAATTTTTTGTTGCTTATTTTGAAATTACTTTGTTTTTTAGTTATGTTACTTGAGTGGATTTTCCTGATGATAGACAAAGTGTCAACTTTCTTAAGGGAAAATATCATCTTTTTGTTGGTAGCTTTGTAGTTATAGGTCAACAGTAGGAAATTCCATGCCTGAAACCATAGTTTGTTGTAGAGCCGGCTAATAACTATGCTTGTGGGTGGGTGTATTTTCATAATTGTGTTTAAATCCCACCGGGATTTTGATGCCTTTTGTTTTGGAGTAAGGGTGACTATGTATATCAACCAAACTTTGTCGGGATGATCACTTTTATCTTCCTTTGACTTTATGTGTTGACTAGAATGTTGTGTGATAAATATATATCACCTATTGAAGGATCATACGTATGTACCCAAAAATGAGTGGGATGCCATGAGTGGTAGGATTTGTTATTTCATGATTTGTGCACCACTAGAACATGCCCGGTTAGTCCTTGTTGCATGATTGAATGGGATGGAGTGAAGATATGGCCTTAGGCCTTCTTTGTGATTTTCTTGCAACCATTTGAACTAAAAGTCCACCATTGCATAATGTTATCCCTAGTTACCCCCTTTAATCTTTAAACTGTTTCTTTGGAAACCACGTTACAAGCCTTAATCCATTTTTTTATCCTCTTTTGAACCCTTCGCTCCTTGAATGCTAAGGTTGACAACTTAGGCTTCTAGACTAAGTTGGGTGTGTGGGTGAATTATAAAAAGTGTGTGATGGCATTGTAAGTGCTTCCCAAGAAAAAAGTCAAAGATTGGGTGATAATAGCTAAATCAAAGACTCAAAGAAAGGAACAAAAGTAAAGAAATGATTTGTTCATAAATTGGGAACTAGAGTGAAAGAAATAATGTGTAGTGGATCTTGGGAAGGGTGAAAGAAAAAGTGAACAAAATTGAAAATGACAAATGTTGTGTAATATTCAAGGAGGGTGTTGTCACTATTAAGTAAAATTCTTATCCTACCCGTCTCGAAGTCTACATTACAAGCTTCAAAAAGTCTTTGTGGGATCTTCACTTGTACCCCATTTGAATTGTGCCTTGGAAGATAAGGGCAAGCCAATGGCTTGGTGTGCATACATGAAACCACCTTGAGTGCTTGAATCATTTCCCTCAAGCATCATTTAGTGAGAGAAAAGAGGGAAGTTTCTTGGCATGAGGGCATTCCATTATTTTGTTGTGCATAATATATGAAAATGTTTGGTGAGTGAGCACAAACATTGCTTATAAATGTAAGTCTTAGTTGGAAAATCATGACACATGAACAAAAAAAAGTGAGGCTGTGACCGCATGGTACCTCAAACTTCATGATAAAGGGAAAAATAATTTTGATTAACATAATGCATATATTTTGAGTGGGTCTACTTCATGACTATGGGAGTTTCTTGTGTTGGTTTATTTCCTCGAGTAAGAGCAAAGGGTTAAGTTGGGGGTGTTGATGAGTGGCCTAAAAACCACTCATTATGCCTAATTACATCATTAAATTGCTTGTTTTCATCACTATTGTGTCAAATTATGAGGTTAGCTTGGTGTATTTTTCAGGTAAGTACATGATTTTTGAGGAACCAAGCAGACTGGAGTTGAAATACAGAGTTTGGAGAATAAAGTGTCTTCATGGCAGATCAAAAGTACCACCCCATCCCTGATAGCGGACCGCCATTTTAGTGCAACCAATGCAAGTCAGGATGATGACCTGAGAGACTGGCAAAGATGGTGGATCACCTCCTTAGAAAGCGGACCTCCATCCTCAATGGTGGTCATCGCCATCCCTAAGGGCTGTATCATCGTCCTAAATAAAGAAGCAGAGTTTGCTGCCAAAGACAGCAGCCAACTAGTAATAACGGCGAACCGCCATCCAAGACGGCGGTGGCTTCAGTTGACTGACATCGTGGAAATTTGGGAAGTATAAAAGGAATTTTTTCAAACTCTAAAAAGCATAACAGAAAATAGAGAGAGAAAAAATTAATTGTAGATAGAGATAAAAGAAAGAAAACATTTGTTAATTGATTTTATTCAAGTTTTGTTGGTTTTGGATTCATCTTTGTATTAATTTGAGAAGAAGATTTTGACTAAAACATTGGAACTATGTCTGATTATGTGCCTCTCAATGGTAATCATTCTTCCTCTTTAGTTATGTGTAGCTAATCCATTATACTTAGGGATGTGATGATGATATTCTTTAGTTAATTGTTATGGGTGATGAGTGTCTGATTAATTATTATGTGTAGGTGTTGGGTCTATTGGAAAACCACATTTTGTATTGAGTTGGAGGTTGAAAACTCTAAGTCATTGTGTAGTCAAGATAGGAGCCACGAGAGTGGAATTATGTTTGTGGGTTTGTCAATAGTATTGGTTGGACTTATTCTGATTAACTAGCATACTAGAGATAGGTTGCTAGATAGTGAGTCTTAAGGTTGCATTTAATGGTGTGTTCATGCTTTCGAGAGATTAACATGAATACTATGAACTATAAAACAGAGGTGTTTAGGTGTTTACTTATAACCTAGCTTACACAACATTGACACATAGCAATTAAGTCAAATTCCCTATCATCCTTGCCACCAACTAATGGTATCTATGCACATTCCCAAGTAGCCAACCCCCAACAAATTCACCACATTTGTATTTGTTGACTCATTATCTTGTGATAACTTGAAAACTAAAAGACCATAGCATTAAAACACACACCCTATTTTTATTTTCTCTTTTATCAAGTTAATTAGCATTACTTAGTGAATCATTGCACTGTTGTGAATATAGGATAATTCACTCCCCGTAAATTCGACCCCGACTCATAGTTGGGTAATTATACTTGACAACGATCGCTTACACATTTCAATTGGTTTCAAAAGTGTAATTGAGCGTTATCACTCCCTCAACTCATTTGGAGCTATACGATAAGGAAAAATGGAAATTGGCCTGTGCCTGAGTCTAACTTTTGGCCTGTGCCTGAGTCTAACTTTATAGAAAAATCTATCTCATGCTTAGGTGGAAGGCCAAGTAGGTTGGCCGACAATAGATATACAAACTCACTAACCACAGGAACTGACTCAAAGAAAGAAGTGTCAGTTTTAATACCATGAACATATGCTAGATAAGCTAAGCACCCTCACGAGACTAACTACCTAGCCTGAAGACAAGAATTGATCTTGGATGGTGCACAACTAATAAAACACTACTACAAAATCAGTGATACACAAAACATGACTAATATGATAGTCTTTGCATAGAAATCCAAAACTGAATCATGAGGTGATATATAGTTCATGCCCAGAATCACATTGAAATCAAGGATATCTATCATAATCAAGTTAGCCTAAGAATCATTCCCCCCCAATAGACACCAAATAGGATCTAACAATATGATCTACTACAAAAGATTCACCTACTAGGGTAGCTTAGACCAAGGCACAAACAACCTTTAACTAGGAAATCCTAAACAAGAAGCAAAAAGTAGACACAAAAGAGGACGTAGAACCTAGATCAAATAAAGTTGAAGTGAGATGACTATAAACAAAAATTATACTTGTGATCACTTCATGTGAGGCCTCTACCTTTGGCCTACAAGGGATTGTATAGAACTGACCACCCGACGAACAACTGTATTGAACACTTGACCTACCATGCTAGGCACCACCTGGGATACACCAACTACCTTGGCACCACCTCGATAGGTGGCTACACTTCCCTTAGAGGCTTTGTTAGTTGGGCTAACGACTGCACCATCCTACACAGAGTCATAATATGGCTATCGTGATAAGTTTGAATGTTGTATTGATTTGTGGATATGCAAGTGGACTATTCAGTTATAAGGTTAGAAACCCCCATCCCGATAAAGAGCTTGAAAATAGTTGATTAAGGTGATGAGAAGAGATATGGTTCTTGTGCATGAAATCTCTAAGTTAGGCTTGAATAAGGTGGTTGCATTATTAGTTTATTCACTAGGTTTCGATCCTGTTTGATGAGAACCTCTCTTCTGAAGAGGAGCTCGTGGCTACCATCAATTGCAATGTCTGAAGTTAGGTTAAAAAATGTGTCTATGTAGGTCCAAAAGAAGAATCTTCCTATTAAAGAGGCCACCCGGGAAGCCAAAATATACATGTGTAACGATTATTTTTACTTTTTTATCGAGTCAGGTATCCCTACCTACCTCCTTTCTCAGTTGACCGTTTGGGAACGCACGATGGATAAATTAGTATGTAATGTAACGACCCGTTAGGTTGTTATAGTATTAAAACTTCCTTTCCCTAAAAGACTTTTCTCCTAAATTTTAAATATTTTTTTTATTACTATTTGTTAACTACGATTAATTAACTGTTGGATAATTTTCTTATAATTGATTTTAATTGATGGTTAATGGGCCAAGTCCATTATTTATTTAATACGACATTTAATTTTGTTGGTAATTAATGGGCCACATTCTTATAATTACTTAATATTTATTTTATGTCGTGTGACCCATATACAAAAGGTGATTTAAGTGAGAAGGGTTTTACAATTATTTCAAAGTTCAAGAAATAGGATACAGTCACCGTTTCAAAGAATTTCTGAGCTTCAGGTAACCTAACTAATGACTCCCCAAACCTTGTAAATATATGCATGAATTTTGGATAATATATTAGTATTATTATAGTGCTTTGGATGAAGAGGGATTTAAAGTGCTAATTGGCATGTTGCTACAACGTGCCTTCACTTAATTTGCTGGTAAAATTTTTGGGAAGGAAACGAGGCAAATGTTTGGATGATTAATTAATAATAAATTGGTAAAGATTGGCTAATAAGTTTATAATAACGGAAAATCAAGCTCTTTGAGAACAGGGAATTGAAAGGCATATTTAATACTATTGGTGCTTTATTACGTTAGAGCTAGGAACAATTCATGGTCAATCACAGAAGGAGCTTTGACATTAGATTGAAGTTATGTTGTTTGGTTATCTCATAGTTAATGTTATTAATGGTGTGATTGGATATTGATTTCAGATTTTCTTATGCTTTAATTTATTACAATCCAAGTTTTGACACATTACTATATGTAATTAGATATAAAATATATTATATTATATGATATTGTTAGATTTATTAAAATTCAAAGAAGATTGAAACTTAGAGCTAGACTTGAAATTTAGAAAATATGAAGTTGACCTACTAACTGGAGTCAAGGTTGAAATTTGATTATAAACTTAGAGTTATTTACTTTTGAATAGTATACATTTGATAGATTGCAAACGTTGTGAAGCATTGAGAAAAAGTATGATTCATGTGAACCAGCTTGCATGCATCCATGACAGTAGCTTGACGTCTAGGTAGGCTATGGTTTAATGACTAGTAGACTGAAGTTTGTTTGCGTATTCATAATGTAGAATTGACGGGATAAGCATCACTAGGATTATGGGTATGGAGTTGAGGTGGATAAAATATGAGAACTATATAATAAACTTAGGAATCGAACTTATTGATTGCTTATGTGAAATTCTTGATGATAGTATATGTTGTGTGCCCAAAAGAGAATTTGATGTGAACAAGGTATAAATATGTTGATTATTAAATTATTTTGGTTGAATGGGAATGTAATTATATGATCTTACTGGGTAGCCTGAGGTGGTGGAATGTAGCCTAATTGTGGAGTTAGACCTAGTATAGTCTCTTGCATGTGACTGAATTGATCAGCTTGTTGGTTGACTATTTGTTTGCTTACTGTTGGCTGCATAAATAAGTTTACAACTGTTGAAACTTATCTTTAAGTAACTTGTGAATTTAATGATATGTTGAGAGAATTGAATATGAGAACATAGTGAGATATATTGAAAATATTGAAAAACAAATAACTTATTCTATTGTTGAGTGGATCAAGTTCAATGTGAGCTTACGGACGAACAATTATGATATACATAATATCCCGTGATTTGAGTGGCTCGAGTCTGATATGAGCTCATGAACGAGTGGTTATATTTTGGAGTGGGTATCACGCGGTATGATACATGAATCTTAGGTTTCCCCCTGTAGGTCATGATTCTTGGGCAAAATAAGGCCTATTAGCATGTGTGAACAAATGAGTGAGATGTGATGAGTTCTGGCATGATACAACTTGAGGTCAGTATTGATTTACTATAGTCTTGTGTTGTAATTACTTTATAATTAGAAAAATCTTGATCAGGAATATTAATATATGAGAAATGACACCTTGAATAAAGAAGGCTGAATGGAATTCTGTTAATAAAGTGAAAAGTAATGATGAAATAATATGATTGGATCAGGTGCCACATTTTGACACAATATGATTGAATCGAGTGTCATGTACCGGCATGATATATTAGCTTCGGTGCCACATTACGACATGATAACAATACTAATAAAGAAACTGGTACGAAAGTAATATAAAAAATGATGCACTGAACAAATAATTTCAAAGAAACGATCCTTAATCCAAATAATTGAATGTACACTTTCGAAGGAATGTCTACAAAGCTTGCTAATGAGACTTGAGATTTTTTTATGTGTTTATTAAAGTATGAATTAACTTGTATTCTCTACTTGATTATATCCTTGAAATTGATTGTACGATATTTACTTGAATATATGCAACTTTGTGCTTACTTGATATATGTTGGTTGACTTGTCTCCCTATACTTGTTGTAATTTTGGGTTTCCCTATTAAGTGTTACCGTTCCTTATTGTTACAGAGTGTGATTGGTTGTTTTCCTGAGACTCTAGTATGAGTTGTTTATGGTTCTCAGGTTTGTCCTAAAGAGATGAGTGAGTATAAAAGTAATATAAATAAAAAATGATAGTGAAGAGTTAGTGTTGAAACTATGGTTGATTGTGCATATTAATGAGGCTGGTAGATGCTAGTGATGAAACAGTCTTGATAGATGGGTTGGAAGACTGGTTGAATAATAATAACTTAAAACGGGAAAATGTATAGTAATGATAAAATAACTAAATTATGTCCTTTTAAGATGTAATGATTATTTTTTTGAATTTATTTTATATTTTCATAAACTAAACCTGGTCAGCCGATAATGCCTCCAAGTACGAGTATTTTGTACCGATACTACTCTTGCAACATCCTTTTGAGGGTATAGTTTGGATGCAGGTTAGTTTGTAGTTACTATATGAATGTCGATATTTAGCACCAACCTCTATACTTAATTCTTAGCAGATGTTGGAGTTTTTTATTTTATTTGTTACTCACTCTGTATTTAAGATGATCTTATACATGTTCGACCAGGTCTTGGAGAATAAATGTTGTCATTTAATTTTTTTATTATTAAATATCTTTTCTTAGTTTTACTTTTGTCAATCAGATTTATATTTATTGTAAGACTTCTGCCTATTAATTATTGGGTAATAAGTGGTTCTTCTAACTAACTAAAAAAAGTGTAGGTGCCCGCACAATCCGTTAATTTAGATCGTAACATCATTAAATCATTATTTTTTTAATTATTGCTTGGATATGCTATAGTAAATTAAATTGTACCCGCATATATTGTTCAAATATAACTTGTATTTTTATTTAGAAATAATATTTTAATTATTTTTCAATAAAGTAATACTCCATATTAATATTTGATGACTTATTCTAATTTCAAATAAATCTGTCATAGCTTTTTGCCTATATCAATTTTCATACTTTATAACTTAAATGTAGATTAATAGAATGATATGTAGTAAATTTTGAAATAATTTCATAAAAGTACAACCAACAACGTTACGATAAGTACAACTTATTATATGTTACATTATTGGAACATATTAATCAATATTCTATTGATTGGTCTGAGGTTATCGATAAAAAATTGTCTAAGCCATTTCGTTTCTTTTTGTAATGTCCAATTTTTTATTCGAACCTGACACAAGGATTTTCAGTCCTTTAATTATTGAACATAAATTAGTGCACGAGCCTTTGCAAAAACAACGTGTCGCGACCCAATTTCTCGGATCATGATGGCACCTACTATACCACCAGTAGGAGAACCAACCCTGTAGTCCCTAGCCTAAGTGGAGGAGTACTACGGTGAATAATAATAACAAGAGAAGTTATAAATAAAATATGTGGAAGACAACCCAAAACCTTGATATCAACGTCGAACGAACCTCTATATACAAAAGAGTATCCAAAAAGAAAATATATACAATAACCAAAAATCTCCGGAAT
>JBDJHY010318144.1:0-19170 GCA_039654485.1 Withania somnifera | reverse complement strand
ATAGTGTGCTAAAATAGCTCCATACTACTTATATGCGCAAACGTAGAAGATATAGTTATACATGAAACCAGTTTCTAGTTATTATCCTGTTAAAATCAAGTGGTCATTTAAATGTTCAATGCATGCTCGCAATACAAATAAAGGCCATACTAGTCTAAGACTTTAATGTAGGCCCCCTAGAGTAATTGACCGACTCCAACTCACAATAAAAATAATCAACATCACAAGTAGAGCATGATAAAGCAGTCTACCTAGATTGGCTCTAAAGCTACCAACCTAAATTGGGGGATAGCTACTAGCTCTAATCATTAGTTAATCCCCTCGCCAACCTCACTACGGTTCAGAGTCCGCGTATGAAATACGCATCAAAGGTGCTACTTCTTCACCAGCCATAATATAGTTCAGAGTTAGCATGAGACACGTGGGCAGGGCAGTATAGCCCCAGGGTAAGTAGTTAAGCTACAATCCAGTTGAGAGGCCACAAGATGAAAAAGTAAGCATATTGGGGCTTGAATAATCATTTCAGCCCCACACTGGAGCTTTATCATATATACTATACCAATATACAATCTGAAGAAAGAATACCATAGCCTACCTAGAATCTGTCGATATCCTCAAAAAGCCTGCTTTAATATCCAAAATCACGAATGAAGCTCGAAATGAAGCGAGTCTAGCCAAAACACAACCCACGAGTCTATACGAGTAAAACAAGACCCATATTACTATATAATTAATGGGGATAACATCCCGGCTAAAATCGGGTCCATAAGCCCTAACAACATGGAAACTGTAAATATTTATACCCACGCGTAGAGTACAGCTCGTACGTCATACAGTAAAAAATAGAGCTAAATTTAACAGTAGAATCGAAATATAATAAGCCCTAGAAATTTATATTCAATAGAAAATTTTATAATAAAAACGATAACAAGAAATTACCCGATAAAATTAAGCATAGAAGAATGTAAACACATTTCTACAGATCAAAATTTATGCAAAATCCTTTTTTTTTCTCTTTTTCTTTCTTTTCCTTTTCTATTCTTTTCCTTTTCTGTTTCTTGTATTCTCATATAAGTGCTTACCCTTTTAAAAGGGAAAAGCAACCACCACTACATTGTGTATATAATGTAATATATATATTATTAATATAAAATATATTCGGGTATTGCATAGACTTGTTCTAAAAGGATTATAACCTTTTAAATATACCAAAGAAAATAATATTTATAATAAAATTTACTTTTTGAAATAATAGTTTTTTCAATATAATTAGACTCATTATCTCCGTTTAAAATATTAATATCTTTATAATTCCTTATAAAATAATAAAAGTGGGACTACATTATTCGAAAAACGATGTCATAATTATTGACAATACCTTAGAAGAACTTAAAAAATATATATTTTATTTTTACTAAAGCAAAACGTAATTATTATATAAAATAAAAGTGACCCATCTGTTATTCCGTTAAACTAAATAACACGCAACTGAAAGTCCCGAGATTCAAATCAAGAGTCGCCCTAGACTAAAGTCTCCATTCTGGAGCTAACAGAATTATCATATTTAAATTCTGAATATATTTTCGAGGATTTACTCTCGAATTTCTCAATCTCAAAATTAAAATTCCAGAAAAAAATTTGTGAAAACACAAAACTAACCCGGAGGGTCATTAAAACATCCCCCACTAAAGGAACTTTCGTCCGCGGAAGTTAAGAAAGAAAGATACTTGAAGGATCAAATAGGTAAGAGTATTGGGTTCACATATCTCTCTCTTCCTCTAGGTAGCCTCTTCAATAGGGTGATGAATCAACGAACCCTCATAACTGGAATATCTCTGGATCTAAGTTGTCTTATTTCTATACCATTAATGGCATCAGGATGCTCAATATAAGTCAAATGGTCTTCCAACTAAACTGACTCAGAGTGGAGCACATGGGAAGGGTATGACATGTATCGATGAAGCATGAACACATAAAACACTGGGTGAACGACGTCTAACTCTGGAGGTAAGGCTAATTTGTAAGAAACTTCACCGATCTTCCCTAGAAACCTCATAGGGACCAATAAGTCTGGGGCTAAGCTTGACCCTCCAACCAAATCTCATAACGCCCTTCATGGGCGACACCCACAAGAATACTATATCCCTGATGTTGAACTCCAGAGGTTGGAGCCTACGATCTGCATAACTCTTTTGATGGATCTGTGCTATCCGTAGTCTATCTTGAGTGACCCGAACTGTATCCGTGCATCTCAATTCATGTCAGAATTCTGAGGAAAAATCTCAATGCTGCTGAACCAACTAATTAGATATCTGCAATTCCTACCGTACAATGCCTCAAATGATGCCATCTGAATATTGTAATGGTAGCTGTTATTATAAGAAAACTCTGCTAAATCCTAGTGCTAATCCCATCTACCCACAAAATCAAAGACATAAGCTCACAACATATCCTAGAGTACCTGGATAGTCCACTCGAACTGACCATCTAGTTGTGGGTGGAAAGTTATGCTCAGAGCTAGCTCGATAACCATCCGTCTTCAAGAACCATAAAGTGAATTGTGTACCTTAGTCTAATATAATAGAAACTGGAACCCCATCCAAATGGAGGATCTCCTTGACGTACATAGTCATAAGTCTCTTGGCACCCTAAAAAGCCGAAGTTGGTAAAAAATGAGCAGATTTGGTCAATCAATCCACGATGACCCATATACAATCATGACCTCAGGAAGTACGAGGGAGTCCTAAAATAAAATCCATGGTGATCCTCTCCCATTTCCACTCAGGGATAGGGAGCTACTGCAACACACCACCTGGTCTGCGTGCTCAAACTTTACCCCATTGATAGTTTAAGCATCGGGAAACAAACCTGGTAATATTTGATTTCAAATGATGCCACCAATAGTGCTGTCTCAAATCTCTGTACATCTTCACGATGCACGAATGAATGGAATATTTAGTACTGTGGGCCTCGTGAAGAATAGTCTGAATCAAGTCATCTATCTTGGGAACACAAATATAATAACCCATCCAAAACATACCAAGGCAAATGTAGGATATAGGGATGTACACTAAAATCACCCCTCAAAACTAACTCTCTAATACAAATCAAAGATTTATCCTCGTACTGTCACTGTCGGATCTAATCGAATAGAGTAGGTATAGCCTCAACATGAGGTAGGACTCTGCTCGAGTTTGATATATCCATTTGTACCAAACGGTTAGCCAAAGATTGGATGTCTAAGGACAACGACTTCTGTGAAGCTAAAATAGAAGCCATGCTGCCCATACTAACAACTTTCTAGCTTAGGGCATCTACAACTGCATTTTCCCTACCGGAATGATATAGGATGTTGATGTCATAATCCTTCAGGAGATCGGTTCATCTCCTCTGCTTGAGATTGAGCTCTCTCTGGCTCAAAATGTATTGAAGGTTGCAGTGATCTGTGAAATCTCGCAATGAACCCCATAAAGGTAATTTCTCCAAATTTTGAGTACAAATACTACCGCCGCCAACTCCACGTCATGGGTGGGGTAGTTGCACTCCTGAACCTTCAACTAACGTAAGGCATAAGCAATGACTCTTCCCTGCTGCATCACACAACCTAACCCAATACCAGAGGCATCACAATAAATAATATATAGCTTTCCCTCAATCGAAAGTGTCAATAATTGTGCAGAAGTAAGCAACTCCTTGAGCCTCAAAAAGATGGACTCACAATCCTCAGACCACCAAAAGGGAACATCCTTCGGGGTAAATTTGGTCATAGGAGCTGCTATAGAAAAAAACATGCATAAATCATCTATAATAATAGGCCAACCCAAAAAACCTACAGACCTCAGAAGGAGTGGTGGGTCCTGGCCAATCACAAATAGCTGAAACCTTCGTTGGATCAACACTGCTACTAGTTGAAGAAATAATATGACCCAAGAATGCAAAGGAATCTAGCCAAAAGGCACACTTCGAGAATTTTGCATACAACTGCTCAGTCCTCAAAGTATGAAATAGAATCCTCAAATACTCCTCATGCTACTCTTGACTCCAGGAATAAACCAGGATATCATCAATAAACATAATCACAAAAGAGTCAAGCTACGGTTTGAATACTCTGGTCATAAGATCCATAAAAGCAGTTGGGGCATTAGTCAGTCCAAACGACATAACTAGAAACTCATATTGCCCATACCAAGTCCAAAAAAAAATCTTTGAAATATCTCCGGCTTGAATTCTCAACGGTGATAACCCGATTGTAAATCGATCTTCGAGAACACTACCACTCACTGAAGTTGATCAAACAAATCACCAATCCATAGTAAGGGATACTTATTCTTGATAGTAACTTCAACTTCCTGTGAACAATACATATGCGCATAGTTCCATCTTTCTTCTTCACAAATAGTACCGGAGTGTCCCATAGAGAAACACTAGGGAGAATAAAACCTCGGGCAACCAAGTCCTGCAGCTGAGTACTAAGCTCTCGAAGATCTTCTGGAGCCATGCATAGGTGCAATCAAAATAGGTCTAGTACTTGGCTCAACCTCTATAGAAAAATCAACAATATGCTCGGGTGGGAGGCTGGGCAACTCATCGAGAAAACATCAAGGAACTCTCTAACAATAGGCACAGAATCAGGGGAAGGAGGATTAACACTCATTTCATTAACATATGCTAAATAACCAGTACAACTCCTGGCTAAAAATCTACTGGCAGAGAGTACTCCACCACAAGCTTCCAAAGCACGTTCAGCCAATCGTCACTCGACAACACCACTTCTCAATCCCCACTCTCACCATAACAAAATCTTTCCAAGCTACAAGCCTCTTTCTTGTTGATCAGTTCGCCTCCGCTTGGCCTATGGACGAATATGCAAGCATACGTTTCATGCTTGTTTGAGTATCTAGCGAGAGGTCCCTGCTGTGGTTGAAAGTTTAATTGATAGGTACCCAGCTACATGATGGAAGTCCACTCGGCAATCGTCACTCGACAGCAACCCTCAAGTGAGAAGGATATTCTGTTGCTATCGACTGACGTAATATTATTCATTCGTATCCCTTAGTCAAGTTTCTCAAGGGACAGATGTCGACAATGCTATCATTAACATCAGATACGACGTCTTGCCCTCTGTCCGAATGAAGGGCTTTCTCTATTTTGAGATCTATTTGGATTGGCACTTCACTCGCTAAGGGATGGGATTCATTCACTTGCATTCCTGCTAGACGCACGCATCAAGGTGGTCTGCCAACTAGCGAAGGCGATCGGTCAAGCCTATATATTGGATACAACTGGCATCAGAGAATGGCTAATAGGGCTCTACCACACTACCAAAGTCATGCCGGGCATAGATAAAGTCTCAGTATTGGAAAAACAATACAGGACCACATGATAAAGGTATAACCAATCCATGCCTAGAATCACATCAAAATTAATCATGTCCAGAGCCACAAGATCAACCTAAGTCCAACCCCCTGTATAGTCGTAACACTAGATCAGTGAATCTGATCAACCACAATAGAACAAACTTACAGGCATAAGTAAAGTCTCACACGAACACCCAAATGAGGCACAAAGTAAAAAGACCTGCAAGAATAGGTAGATCTAGGGTCAAATAATAATAAAGATGGCTGGTGACAAACAAATAACATACTCGTAACTACAGCATTAGAAGCCTCAACTCAGGCTCTATCAGGTATGCCTTAGAACTGGCAGCGCCAAGCTCCCTGATGAACTCTTCTATCCCTTCCTCTGCCTTTATGGCCCCTACCACGACTGCCTCGACCCACTTCTCGACCAACTCTAAGCGATGGAGATACCTTCTATAAGGGCTCGACAATCTAAGCTATTAGATGAATGGCCTAATACCGTGGACAATATCTGATATAGTGATCCATCTCACTATACTTAAAGTAACCACAACCTATACCTCGACCAAAACCACTAACTGAGACACCCTTACACTAGAACCTTGAACCCAGTGGATATGCCCCTGCCAGGTTGACTACCCTGAACACCACTGGCTGATGGTAGGAAGGTCTGAACCGGCCTGCTAGGCTGTCCCTTATACCACTGCTACTTGTGTTGCTGCTGAGGTCTGCGTCTATCATCCCAACTCCCAAAAGGCTGTGACCTACTAAAATCTCCCTAACAATGCTGCCACTTGTCATTGCCCCCATGGGACAAATAATGGTACCTCTCCATCTTACGGGCGTGATCAACAACTACTAAAAATGGGCTTCCTTGAACTAGTAATAACTCTATGCCTACCTATAACTCTGGCCACAATCTTTCTTTAAAACATTAGATACGCTCATCATTTGTTGGCATAATAGCATCCCCATGACTCAAATGCTGTGTAAATCAGGCCTTATATATAACTTTTATGCAACCCTGCTGTAAATTAATAAACTGAGCCCTGATATCCTCTCGAACACTCTAGGGAACATACTGAGCCATGAAAGCATCTAAAAACTGATCCCAGGTCATCGATGCAGACCCTAAGGGTCTATTCTCTCTATATGACCTCCACTAGGCCTTAAGACGACTCTCTAACTGATATTCGATAAAATCAACCTATGCGAGTCTCTCAGGCCCAACTCTGCAACCTCTCCTTACACTTTGCAATAAAATAATATGGATACTGCCTAGAGTCATGAGAAAATCTCACAGGCCTCGTACGCATAAATTTATTATGCATCTTTTGATCCTCGGAGGTTATAATAGGAACTACATAATATGACTGGCTTAACGGTTGAACTGGCGGCACTTCTAGAATAGGCTATGTAGGAGAAACCATGGTTGTCGTTGGTATCGGCTGAACAGGAGGAGTTGGGGCACCCTGTACCCTCTCTGGACTAAAGTATGACCCTCATAGATGGGTGGGCTACCAAACATAACCATCATACGTCTCCACATCTCTCGAAGTGCATCCTTTGAGGGTGGCTACATCTGTGGAGAAGGTAGATCTAGAGGTGTAGGCTCATCTTGCCCAAATCTAGCTTGTACTTATGCACGGACTCTGACTCTACCCCATTCCCTAACTGGAACTCTCTACAGAGGTGGGGGAGCAACGTCATCCTCTGGTGTCAATTGTGTGTGTTCCATATGCAGAAGAATAAACCAAGATAAGTGACCAAAAAACTAATGAATACCTGGCATGAAAGAATCAATCTTATAAAAGAGCCCGTAGCTTCCCAAAGATAGGATACGGACGTCTAAGCACCGATCTGTGAGACTCTACTAGACTTCTGCTCCTATAGCAAGACCTTATGAACCTAGAGCTCATATACTACTAAGTCACAACCCGCAAACTAGATTATGATGGAGTTTATACCTTATATATAGACAAGTCGGATCCTGGCCTAGAGCGAGTTGCAGTGGGCCAGTAACGAGAACCCCCCCAAAAAGGCAGAAGGAGAACAAGAGAAGGAAAGCATAAAAGATATATAAAATATAAATCTAAACAGGAAATAACTCCAAAAACTTGGTGTTATGGCCATAAAACATCTAATACATGAATACAATACAATCCTGAGTGGGGCAACCTACGAGGACTAGCTGTCCAATGTAGGATTGAAATTTTAATGAATGGGAAAATTTTAAAAAGTCCTTGTGCATTTTTGATTAAAATAGAAACTACCATACTTTCATGGTTGATTTGACGAACCGTCAAGCCAGTTAATAGTCCATCAAACCTGTTGAAGGTTCATCGAGGAGCCATAGAACCTTTCTCTCCTTAATTTCTCACTAGATCATGTGACAAGTCCCTTCTACGAGTCTTCAACTGCTATTATGGTTCATAGGGTGACCTGTAGGACCCTACAAAACTTAACCGAAGTTTTGAAAAGAAAAGTTGATTCCAGATGACTCATCAAAGACTTTTATGGGTTGGAGAAGAACCCATAGGATATGGGGGGAAATTTTTTAAAAGTTCTAAGTCTTTGTTTGTCTTAACAGGACTTTCCCCAAACCATGGAAGCCTTTTACGATTCGTAAATAGGCCTGCAGAAACTGAAACTTCCAGACTTTGGTAAAATTTTATAGACATACTTTTCTTAGCCCACACAAACTCTAGCACAAGTTTCAAGGTGTTATAATGTCTCCCCTTGTAATCATTTATCCTCGAATGAAGATTTCAGACACAAAATAAGGGAAAAGGGCTCGAAAACTGAAGAGATGACTAAGGAATCTACCCATGACCTCATATAAACCAAAACATATGGTTTAGATACTAACTAAGATGAAAGACATACATGTTATTACAACTGACCATGACTACCATGAACTCATCAAATAACGCACAAGTGTTCACATAAGGACTTATGCAATACTAGAACTACGTGCTACATGCTCATGAATATATAAGGGAAAAGATGAATGGAGAGGTTATTACCTCAAACTGAAGTGGAACTAGAAGGAAAAACATAAATATCTTCTCATCATGTCTGTCTCTGCCTACCAAATAGCTCCCTCAACTGAGTTGTTCCACTATAGGACCTTAACTGACTTTATCTTATTATTTATCAACTTACAAACCTGCATGTCTAAGATCTGAACACGAATATCCTTATAAGTCAAACTATCTTCAATGTTGACTGGCATTACCAAATATGGATTACTTAGGACCTTTTTGAGCAAAGAAACATGGAAAACATTACAGACTGCTTCTAAGACTACGAGAATATCTAAATCATAGGCTACATTGCATACTCTCCTCAAAGTATGATATGGTCCAATATACCTTGAAATTGACTTACCTTTCTTCCATAATATCATAACACCCTTCATAATGATATTTTCATGAATACTTAGTCACCTACCTCAAACTCTAATTCCCCTCTCCTTGTATTTGTGTAGGATGTCTTCCTTCTTTGAGCTACCCGACAGAGTTAGATAGAGAGGTGCATAAGCTTGCACTCCTTGGGGTTAGACCAACTGATGTTGATGATAGTGGTATATTTTTTTGAAACCTTCAGAATCATCTTTTGTAGTTAAGGTGAAAGGAAAGCAAGATAGTGACCCAGTGTTTGTTAAAGTAAAGGGGACATTCTTGAAACATAAGGACCAGTATTTTTCACTAGGGTTAGATAGGTTTCTCCACTATGAGGGTCGTCTTTGTGTCCCGATAGTTGATGGGTTGAGAGATATGGTTTTTTCAGAGGCTCATAGTTCCAGATATTGTGTTAATTTGAGAGCTACTAAAGTGTATAGAGATCTGAAATAAATATACTAGTGGGAAGGTATGAAGAAGGACATAGTTGAGTTTGTGGCTAAGTATCAAAATTATCGACATGTAAAGGTAGAGCACATGAGGTCAGTAGATCAAATGCAATAGTTTGACATTCTGACATAGAAATGGGAGGTGATAAATATGGATTTTATGACTATTTTATCATTAGACCAAAAATATGATTCCATATGGGTTATAGTAGACCGAATGACTAAGTCTACTCACTTCTTACTAGTTCACACCAATTATTTAGCAGAGTAGTATTATAGTATCTACTTGAGAGAGATCATTCATATGCATGGTGTACCTCTAACTATTATCTTAGATTGCGGTACACACTTTGCGTCTCACTTTTGGAGGTTGTTTTAGAGAGGTTGGGGTTTGAAAGTTCATTTGAGTACAACTTTCCATCTATAGATGGTCATTCCAAGAGGACCGTTTAGAAACTAGAGAACATTCTAAGGGTGTGTAAAATCAATTTCAATAGTAGTTAGATTGAACACTTTCCTTTGATTGAGTTTGCATACAATAAAAACTTGCATTCTAGCATTCGAATAGCCCCTCTAAGGCTTTGTATGGAAGGAGATATAGGCATCCCATTGGTTGGTTTGAGGTAGGTAAGGTAGCTATAGTTAGGATAGATCTTATTTAAAAGTCTATTGAGAACGTCCACATGTACCCCATACAAAGTAGTGTCTCCATCATTTTAATGCAAACACCATAGCTTCTAACTCAAGATCATGAATGGGATAAATCTTTTTATGAGTTTTAAGTTTCCTAGAGAACAAGACACAACCCTACTATGCTGCATCAATTCACAACCAAAACCAACCCTAGAGGCATCACAATATACTACAAAACCATTAGGTAAAGTCAACACCAAAGCCGAAGGCAACTTGATTTTCAACTCCTGAAAACCTTTCTCGCCTATATCTGACCATTTAAATTTCACCTTTTTCTCAATTAAACGGGTCAAGGGAGAGACTATTGAAGAAAATCCTTGTACAAACCTACAATAGTATCCAATAGACCCAGAAAATTACGGATGTCTGATGGAGCGGTTGGTCTAGGCCAATTTCTGACTGAATCTATATTTTGGGAATCTACCCGTATACCCTAGATGGAAATGACATGACTGAAAAAAGCATCTGACTTAAGAAAAAAATTACTCTTATAGAATTTAGCATAAAGCTGGCATTCTCTATGGATTTGAAGAACAACTCTGAGATGGCTTGCGTGCTTCTCCTCTCTTCTGGAATAAACAAGAATGTCATTAATAAATACAATCATAAATAGGTCCAAGTATGACTTGAAAACCCTTTCATGAGATTTATAAAGGTTGCAAGAGCATTGATCAAACTGAAAGACATGACCACAAAATTAAAGTGGCCATAAAAGGTTCCAAAGGTTTTCTTTGGAATATATATGGTTCACTGACCTTAGGATGATGATTGCCAGATTCAAGATCAATTTTTGGAGAAATGGATAACACCCTGTAATTGGTTGAACAAGTTATCAATCCTAGGAATGGGATACTTTTTTTTATTGTAACTTTATTCAGCTTGCATTAATATATACACATATAGAGGGAACCATCTTTGTTCTACACCAACAAGAGAGGGGCACCATAGAGAGACACACTAGGGTGGATAAACCCCCTTGTCTAGGAGGTACGCTAACTAATCTTTCATATATTAAGATTAGATGGTTCCATCCTATATTGAAGAATGAAAACAGTCTGAGTGACCGAAATGAGATCTATACTAAAGTCCATCTCTTGATTGGGAAGAACTACACCCTAACAACTAGAACTGATTGAATATCTGGTGCCTCGGACTCACATTCATGGACTCGGACTAGGTGGTAAATAGAACCCTTAGAATTCATTTTCCTAACTTTGAGGTATGAAATAAACCTACCTTTAGGAATAACTTTACTCCTTTTATGCTCGAGGACAATTTATCAGGAAACTAGAAATAGAAAACTCTAGTCCTACAATCAATAACAACATGACATGAATGGAGTGTAATGACCCTTATGGTAATTTATGAGAAATACGTGATGTTTTTCATTCTAGAGCATTTCAGTAACTTCTCCAAGTTATATATAACTTGCTGGGACTGGTAGTTCAGATCCCTGGAGGCTCGATTGAGAAATATCTCAAATTTCCTTTTTTAGAGCCTAAAACTAAGTACTCATTAACTAAAGTCAACTTTCCTTCAAGAGATCTCGTAATTAAATTTTGACAATTCTACTAGCTTTGGAGTGCCAAACAAAGTCAAGATTAACCTTAAGTTTGTGCTTCAGAGTTTTTGTTTGCAATTTATGCTTATTTTTGGAGTCCAAATCCTTTTCGAATCCCTGGTTAAAATTCTTGAGTTTGTGATTTTCTGATACATACGCAGACTAATTTATCGGTCAAAGTACCTATTTATCATTATCGATAAATTATATACTTTACCAATAAATTGGTAGGTATTGATAAATTGGCTGTTTTACCAATAAATCGATACCTGCACAGTGTCTTTTCAGTCGTCGAAGTTGTCAATTTATTGACATTTAGTCTAATAATTGGTGCCTGCTAAAGTTCCCAGCCACTAAGGGAATGACAAGTTATCCGCACAAGTGGCCAATAAATTGGTACTTGAGCCTTATTTCTTCAGTTTTCCACCCGTTTGGTGTTATTATTCCATCAAATTTTCCATTGTTTTCTCTAAATTTGGTGTGAATTGTCTTGGAAACTTCCCCAAAATCCATAGAAAATTTACTTAAAGATCTTGTATGTCATCCCCACCTTCAGTAGGTAATTTCATTTGTTAAATTTAATTGAAATTAGAGTTTTATCCATTAATGCCCTAGTCATGATTTCTTGGTTCCTTATATTATATCTGAAACTAGGTGGTAATTACTTTCTCTTTAGGGTTATTATAAATCATAGCAATGTTTCTTTTTCAGAATTCAACGTACAAATTCATAAAGGTCGAATCTTTGGCTCCAATGAGAGTGCATTGGGGCTAGGTCAGTATCACCACTTGAGTATCGAGCCATGCTGGCTAGAGACTGGTTTTAGTAATGATGATAGATAAGGATATAAACCACTAAATTATAATATTCTAATAATAATAATAATATAAGTAAATGACCTTTTGACGCTTTTAGACTCGGCATTGTATCGAGCACTTGATAATACTATTTTTACTTATTTTAGCCTAAACTGAACACTCTGGCACTGGGACTTATCATTTAACTAATAAATGTTGGGGGTTGAGACTGACTCCATTTGGAAGTGAGTACAACTGCTAGCACTTGAGTCCATCATTGTATGACAGTAAGTACAACTTTTTGACACTTCTTATACTTATTTGCTATAAAGACATTGATGATACATGTTCATAAACGATATTGGTGATACTACTTCATTGAGGTATTGAACGCCATGACTTGTCGAGTATGGATTGATGATATTATTGATATAAGGCATGAGATTCCAGACTATGAGAACCCTGAGGCTTTGTGATTTGGGATATGATATGATGATGTTAGAGATCGTACGAGGTGACATACCTCCATAGATCTTGCCTCTGGGCTACAATAATATGGAGGGGGGTATAAGATGAAGGAGAGATATACCGGAATATTTAGGATAGCCTCTCATGGGTTCTACTTGGTGGACCTACGAGTACCAGAAGAGAAACGTACACAGGACTAGTTACTTCATGTGATTGTATTTACTTTTCTACATTTGTTTTCCTCAGTGTACCCCTGGAAGTATATGGATGCCTTTGGGTGGGCATGTTTCTGTGTACGTTGTGCTTTTTTGTGGGGGACTTGATAACATTTATATGCATTAGTTTAGTATTATTATTACTGCTTAACTATTTTCGTTGGTTACCTTATATTTCATTTTATGTGGGGTATTGTGCGTTATATTATTGTTCACTCATTGATCCCTTAATTGAGGTTACCAGTATACCATCCATGTTCTCCTTTTGTCTTCTTTTGACTCTTGATTATTGTTGTATCATTCACATATACTGATCGCAAGGATTCTGGGTACATTTTCCTTTATTTCCTGAAATCCTGTTATGTGATTAGCTAGCGATACATGTACTACTTGTTACTTCAGTGGATAGCTTCCATGATGTAATATTTTGCTTCTGTGACCATATTATTGTCTTTTTTTATTTACTGCTTTTATTATTCTTATGTTCCTAGTGGACCCTCAAAGCCTACTTGGTACGGGTTGCTTCGACATCTTGTAAACATACTACGCTTGCCTATGTACAGATCTGAGTACAGGTGCCCAATCACGATTACAGATTATTACTCGTGCAGGATCCATTGACTTTCAAAGATCAAGGGTGAGCTTGGCATCTAGCTTTTCCTTCTTCTCTTTAGCATTGCTTTTGATCTTTATGTGTTTTCAAAGCTACATATTTATTAGACAATTGATTTGTTATTGTTTACTTAATGGTTTTGTATTACACTGATACCAAGTTTTGGGCATTTTTTGTTCTTTATGCTTCTGCTTTATTCATCCATATATTGTTTATTTTACTTGTGCTTTCCACTTTTGACTTAGTAGTCCCCCGCTTTAGCTTTGGACTATAGTATTTGCTCTCCTATTAGTGGTATAGTAGGTGCCATCATAATTCGAGAAATCGGGTCGTGAAAAATAGTATCGGAGCCTAGGTTCATCGGTGTTAGTATACAGAACCAATGTATAGTAGAGTCTTGCTGATCGATGCAGAGACGTTCATTGCTTATCTTCGAGAGGCTATAGTGACATATAGGAAAATAACTCTTTCTTTTGAATCTTGTATCATTCATACATCCTTGATGGTTTCTTAAAAGTTCTCACTCATTGTCATCACTCTTTAATAAATGCCTTGTACACGTTTATCGGTAGAAATAAAGATAACTAAAACACCTATGAAAGTACCCACTCTTGCTACTACTTCTGAGGTTTTATTAGTGCCTGCAATAACGTTGCAGCACCAGCTAGAGCACCTATGGCAGCACCTATTCCAGCACCCTTCGTAGCACCTTCTTCAAAATTCATAAGATCTTATGGCAATTACTCAGTGCCTATAGTGGTCCCCCTACTGATGGGACACATACGATAATTCTAGCACCACAACCTACAGTTATAGTCTCTACAGTATAGCCAGTTCCACCTGTTGTTCCAGCAGATATCTCTATACCTTCTCAGGTCCTTCTAGTGCCAGTCGTTGCTCCTGCAATTGAGCAGCAACCAACTATGACAAATTTAGAATAGAAGCCCCTGACTAGATTTATAAGATTGGATCCCATGAGTTTATTATTGAGTGTGAAGAGAGGTTGACCAACATAGGTATGATGAAGACCCACGATGTAGCCTTTACCACATATCAGATGTATAGTGCGGCTAAATAATAGTGGAGAGTATTGTGGTTTACAGACCGTAGGTTCTCCCCAGCTGACTTGGGATGAGTTCTATGAGGTCTTCATAAGAAAATTTGTATCCAAAGACGAGCGAGAGTGCCTGAGAGAGGTGTTTAGAAAGCTTGAACAGGGTTCAACATCTGTGGTAGAGTTTGAAGCTCGATTTTATCAATTGTAAATGTATGGCATAGAGTTCACGCCTATATAGGTGGAAAGAGTTCATAAATTCACATATAGGTTAAGAGATAGGCTTCTAAGATGGTAGCATTGCTGGTATCTGATGGTCTTCCATTTTAGGAAGTGGTTGATCATGATGATTCTAT
This sequence comes from Withania somnifera, assembly GCA_039654485.1. Classification (NCBI taxonomy): domain Eukaryota; kingdom Viridiplantae; phylum Streptophyta; class Magnoliopsida; order Solanales; family Solanaceae; genus Withania; species Withania somnifera. The sequence continues at coordinate 4,200 of JBDJHY010318144.1, read as the reverse complement.
GGAAACCCTCTATTGTAAGTCAAGTGAGCACAGCGAGAAGAGGCAAAGACATCAGGGAGGTTAGAGTGGGTCCTGTTTTGAGGGTCGTGGTCAATTTCATTAGGGACAATGCTAAAAAACCAGGACGGTGCAAGTATAATTATAGGTTGCATCTCTATCTCCTGTATAATATTCACGAAGAGCTGGATTATCACAACAGGGAAGTCAGATTGGTTCTATTTTAGGGTCTTGACAGAGTGGGACATCTGGGCCTTGCTTTAAGTGTGGCCTTGTGGGCCATTATTTTAGAGCTCATCCTCAGAGGGGCACTATTCATCCTACTCCTTAATCTGGATAGCCATTGAGATCAGTGCCTCTGCTGGCTAAAAATGGGGCATAGGATAGTTATCGTGGTGGTGGGCAGTATGGTACCGACGGTGGTCGCAGAGGTAGTCGTCATAGTGGTGATCTCCAGTTATATGTTGTTTCTGCTTGAAATAAGGTTGTGGCCTCATATACTGTGATTACAAGCTTTATTTCTTTATGTTCTATACCTGCATCAGCCTTATTTGACCCTGGGTCTACTTGCCCGTATGTGTCGTCCTATTTTGCACCCTATTTGGGGTTGCCCGGTGATGTGTTATCTATATCTATGCGTGTTACTACACTTGTAGGGGGCTGTTTATTAGTGGATTGGGTGATTTGATCATGTATGATTTCTGTTAGTGGACTAGACTCTTGGGCTAACTTAATGCTGTTAGACATGGTTGACTTTGATGTTATTTTTGGCATAGATGGGTTGTCCCTTCATCGTGAGGTTTTGTATTTTTATGCCAAGAATATTACCTTAGCAATACTTGGTTCATCTCTGGTTGTATAGTAGGGTTTTAGTAGCTGTGCACCGACGGGGTTTATTTGTTGTCTTTCGGCTGGCGGTTAGTAGGGAGAGGATGTTTGGAATATTTAGCCTATGTTCGTGATAGTCAGGATGACATTCCGGCTCTTGACTCTGTTCCTATTATTTCTAGGTTCCTTGATGTATTTTCGACCGACCTACCAGGCCTACCACTAGAGAGAGATATTGACTTAGAGCTGGGCACTAATCCTATTTGTATTGCTCCATATTGTATGGCTCCTGTAGAGTTGGGAGAGCTAAAGGTTCAGCTCCAAGACCTATTAGATAAATATTTTATTCATTCTAATATGTCACCATGGGGTGCGCCAGTTCTTTTTATGAAGAAGAAAAATGGTATTATGATAATGTATATTGATTATCGGCAGTTGGACAAGGTAATAATGAAACTATACCGAGAATTGATGAATTATTTGATCAGCTTCAAGGAGCATCTGCATTCTCTAAAATTAATTTGTGATCCGCCTACCATCATTTACGAATTCGAATAGAGTATACACCTAAGACAATATTCAGGACCTATTATGGTCATTATGAATTTCTGGTTATGTCCTTTGGTCTGACTAATACTCCAATGACTTTTATGGATTGATGCATAGGGTGTTTAAACCCTAATTGGACTCATTCATGATTATGTTTATTGATGACATTTTAGTGTATTCGCAGAGTAAGTCCGATCATGAGCAACATTTGAGGTTGATTCTCTAGATGCTGAGAGAACACAAGATTTATGCCAAGTTCTCTAAGTGTGAGTTTTTTTTGGAGTCAGTTGCAATTTTAGGACACGTAGTGTCTAAGGCTGGAATTAAGGTTGATCTAGCAATGATTTAGGCAATGCGTGATTGGCCGAGGCCAGTATCTATTTCAGAGTTTTGTTGGGCTAGTTGGGTATTATAGGCATTTTATTGAGGAGTTCTCATCGATTGTAGTGCCTTTGACTAGATTGACTTGGAAGGATGTTTCCTTTCAGTGGTCTGAAGATTGTGAAGTGAGTTTTCAGAAACTCAAGGACTTTCTGAATTTAGCGCCAATATTGACCTTCCCAGTGGAGGGTCAGGGATGCTTCATGTATTATGATGTTTCTGGTTTGGTTTGGGTTATGTTATGATGCATCAAGGTCGAGTGATTGCATATGCTTCTAGGCAGTTGAAGGTTCATGAGCGTAACTACCCCACTCATGACTTACAGATAACGGTAGTAATGTTTGAGCTTAAGATCTAGAGGCATTGTTTCAATGGAGTCCAGTATGAGATCTTTACTGACCATTGTAGTCTTCAGTATATTATGAACTAGAAGGAGTTAAATTCCAGGCAGTGAAGGAGGATTAAGCTACTGAAAGACTATGAAATTTCTATTATCTATCATTCGGGGAAGGCAAACATTATGGAGGATGCCTTAAGCCGAAAAACTGTCAATATGGTAGCTTAGCAGCCTTGTGAGTTTCAGAGAGACCATTGGTGATACAGGTTTAGTCATTGGCTAGTCAGTTGGTTAGGCTTGATCTGTCAGATCCCAGATGAGTGTTAGCATGTGTTGAGGCCAGATCTTTTTTGATAGATCATATTTGGTAGCGTCAGTTCAAGGATAAACATTTGGTTACTCTTCGTAATAAAGTATTAGTTGGAGTGGCTGACAGGGATTCTATTGATTCATAAGTGTGCTTCGGTTTTATGGTCGCATTTGTATACCACAGGTTGGCGATTTGGTGTAGTTGATCTTGCATGAGTCTCATAGTTCCAGATATTCTATTCATCCTGGTGCAGCCAAGATGTACCATAATTTACGACAGTTGTATTGGTAGAGTGGGATAAAAAGGAATATTGTAGAATATGTGTCTAAGTGTTTGAACTATCATCAGGTTAAGTATGAGCATCAATGACAAGGTGGTTTGATACAAAGACTCCCTATTCTGGTTTGGAATCGGGAATGGGTAACGATGGACTTTGTTTCTGGTTGCCTCAGACTAGCAGTGGTTTTGATATTATTTGGGTCATTATTGACAGGGTGACCAAGTTAACTCATTTCTTTCCTACTCACTCCTCCTATAATGTTGAGTGTTTTGCTCAAATCTACATTCGCGAGGTGGTTCGATTACATGGTGTTCTTGTATCTATCATTTCAAATAGAGGCACCCAATTTACTTCACAGTTTTAGAGGTTTGTTTAGCAAGACTTTGGTACCGAAGTTCATTTAAGTATGACATTTCATCCACAAACCAACTGTCAATCCGATCGGACTATTCAGGTGTTAGAAGATATGTTGAGGGCTTGTGTGATAGACTTTGGTGGTGCTTGGGATCAGCATCGACCATTGAAAAAGTTTTCTTACAATAATAATTATCACTCCAGCATTGATATAACACCATTTGAGACATTTTATTGTAGGTGGTGTAGGTCGCTATTGGGTGGTTTGATGGCCTTGAGGCTAGAGTCTAGTCTTAAGATTTATTGTGTGATTTACTTGATCAGGTTTGATTTATTCAGGATAGATTGAGGGCAACACAAAGTATGCATAAGAGCTACGCTCACCGTAGGCTTCGAGCCTTAAAGTTTGGAGTTGGTGATAGAGTGTTTTTATGGGTATCTCCTGTGCACGGTATGATGAGATTTGGTAGGCGGGGAATCTTAGTCCCAGGTATATTGGACCATTTGAGATCTTGGAGAGAGTTAGTGATGTTGCCTACCGGTTGTCCTTATATCCTATGCTCTTATCCATTTATCCTATATTCTATGTTTCTATTTTCTGATGGTATATTATTGATGAGTCTCTTGTCATTCGAGAGGATTCAGTGCAGCTAGATGAGAATTTTTCTTTTTTTGAAGAGCCTATGCAAATTTTGGCTAAGGATGTTAGGAAGTTAAGGTCCAAGGAGATTCTAGTGGTTAGGGTGCAGTGGAGGCACCGTACGGTCGAGGAAGCTACTTGGGAGATCGAGAGTGAGATGTGGATGTAGTATCCATAACTGTTTGAGATATCAAGATCTCTTCCTATTTATTTCTAGATTTTACTTAACTTTCAGGGATAAAAATCCTTTCAGTAGTGGATGTTGCGATGACCCTCATGGTCATTTATGATAAATATGAGACATTTTCCATTTTAGCGCATTTCAGTAGCTGCCCCAACTCATATAGGACTTGCTGGGACCGGTAGTTTGGATCCCTGGTGGCTCGGTTGATAATTATCTCAAATTGTCTATTTTACAGCCTAAAACTAAGTACTTGTTGACTAAAGTAAAATTTCCTTTAAGACGAGCCCAGAATTAAGTTCTGACAATTCTATTAGCTCTGGAATGTCAAACAAAGTCAAAA
>JBDJHY010318036.1:0-19170 GCA_039654485.1 Withania somnifera | reverse complement strand
ATATTACCCTGTGTGTAGGGTCTCTTATACCCCTACAAAAGAGAAGACACTCTTTCTAGTTAATCCAACTAGACACTCTAGGTACAACTGAGAGGTACCAAAATAATACCCTATGCTGGCTATGTAGGCTATAGGTATTAGGAACCTTATGCCCACCCTTAGTACTAATACTCCTCTCATAAAAATATACATCAACAGTCAACACTCTTTACTTAATGAAACACCCACAATTAAACCATATGACAAATACATCATCAACACTCTAGACTACTAGATTACCCTCAATGGAACCAACTAGCTAAAACATCGAGTTAAACCACTATTTGGTAACATTATTTAACAAAGATGTCAATATGAAAATTCAAAATCAAATTATTCTCATCTTATACTTAAAGCTAAATTCATCATCAAAACATTCAATTAAGATTAATTAGCAAAAAATAGTCAATTTAGATATTCTTCATGCGCATACCCAAAATTATGTAAAAGTCAAGTAAATATGATACTTCAATTCTCAAATCAAGTTATAAGAATAAGCCTTGAAAAAAATTATCAATTATTACCTCAAAGCTTCTTTCGTTCTTCTACTTCAATTATGATAACATGCTAACTCATGAGGCCTTTAGTAACTATGTAACTATCATAAAAACTTCATAATTCTAACTCAAAAACATTAAGTAAATCATCACTTTAAGGAATCATAGTTTATAGAATTAAACAAGAACCTTGGCATGCTTCTACATATCAAACCTTATTTAGAAAAAGTATTTGTTGGCACGAGGATGAAAGGAATACTAGTTCAAATACCATGTAATTGATTTGGAGTTTTTTTATGGAGGAATTTGGTTAATAAGTTGCTACAACAATACCTCTTTAAAACCCTAACCTTGTCTCTTGAGAGAAAATTTTGAAAAGATTACTTCTTTTAATCTGATTTAGTTTAATGAAGAGAAGAAATAGAGTTTGGATATTTATATTAACCTATTTAGATCCTGAAACAACATGGGATTAGGTTAAAATAAGGTGGAAAATTACAAATCTATCCTTGCAAAACTGAAAATAAAAATCAGTCTTTAGAGGTTCACGAGTGGACCTATAAGTTGAAGGTAGGGACACCGACTTGTGGTTTCATTGTGGAATCAAAGGGTGAATTTTGAACATTCTTTAATGATTTCATAAGACCATTTATGATTCATAGGTTGAAACCACAACTAATACATTCAGCTAGTAGTTACCTAGACAGAAATTGGTTGTTGGAATTTTACTGTCGTTCATACCTTAGTAAAATACCCATATAGAAATGACATGCAGTTTGTTGCATTAGAAATTAGACTCAATGAACTTTATATGGTTAGTACATCGACCACCTAACTCTTTATAGATAAAAATATATGGTCATTAAAAGTTGAACCAATCACGCAGTAACCTCAAAACTAAGCCGGTACGGAATGCCTTGAACACAACTTTATGTTATGAGTTGCTTATGTCCTCAAATAACCTTAAAAACTCATCCCACATTATATTTAAGATTTCACAAACTATAATAAAGCTTTGAGGTGTTACAATCTACCCAAATGTTAAAGTCATGCTCTATCTCCTAATCAATATATAAAATAAAAATAGTGGTAAGAACTAATCCTCGATGCCCTCTCAGGCCTAGTTAATAGTATCTTTCTTCATAATATCTATCAAGGGTCATGCAACTCAAAACTTAAGCTGCAAACATGATCCTTAATTTCAATATTAGGGACTCAAACTTCCCCAAATCTACAAAAACAAAATAACAAAACAAAAATTACACTACTCTATATAAAACAAAACTTAAAGGAAATATGCTAATCAAAATTGGAAACCTATCAATCAACAACTAATTTAACATTGCGACAAAACATTAATTTTTAATATCAAGATTCTCTCAACCACTTCCTCCTCTTGTGATTTAGCTTTCAACTAATTTTCACTCTTAGAGGCTTAACTACCTCAGTGTTCACTTGTTTTCTTTCCTATACACTGATTTATAGCTCATGCTCTGTCCAAGTAATCACTTTCCCATGATTTATCCTTAGTTTGAGCAATTTTATTTCCTTCTTTTCTTATAAATAAGTAGTAATGTTCAAGCTTAATCTTTACAGACTTATTCTCATCCACCTACACTTAACTATGACCACCTGTATGATCATTCATAAATCTCTATAGTGTTAGGTAGTGGAGAGTTACTTATACACCGTGAATGAAATATCCTCATCATATACTCTAATTTTTAACACACCTTTGTAAATGTCTAACAATGCTTCAGTAGTGCTAAGAATGGGCATCCTAATATGTATGGAACATCTGTTTCAAAATTAAGAGTAATAATGTCGGCATGAATTATAAATTTACCACTATGATGAGCACATCATCAATATCTCCCACAAATAGCACACGAGAATAGTTCTCTAATTGTAGAGTGATAGTATTGGGGCATGCTCACCTAATCCAATTATCTTACACGTAGATAGGGGTATCAAATTTATACTCACTCCAAGTAATAAAATACATGCCCCCATATTTCTTTCACTAATTTGTATAGGGGTTGAAAATCCAAGGATTCTTGATTCGTTAGGGAGCTTGTTATCAACCTTTGAAGTACATTCCTCAATGAGGAAAACAGTATGGAATTCCCTCAAGCTTCTCTTTCAAGTCACTATATCTCTTATGTACTTTGCATATTTAGGAATTCGTTAAGACATTAACTAAAGGAATTATTATGTGCCGTTCATAGAATATGTCAAAGAACATCTTGAATACTCTCTAAAACCTTTGAATAAATAGTGGTGGAGGTCTTTCAACTTCCATCTCAAGCTTCTCAACAAGTTTTTTATTCTCTTCGCTTTGGTTCTTTCACAGGCTTTAGGTTTGGAACTAATGCTTGCAGGAAGGGCGGTCATTGCTTTAATTTGTTCCAGTAAACTTCTTTTTTCTACTTTATTTCTCTTTGGATGTTCTAACTATTGAAAATCTGTCAGAATCCTCGAAGTGATTTCAATTACCTACTCTGACATCTCACTAATACTATGCAAGGCACCATGATTTCTATCATGAAGTGTGGTAGAAAATTTGACCATCTAAAAATTTTTAGTTCAGTAATAGCCTTCTCAGTCTCAATATTGATCTTTACTGTGACTATTGGTGTTGTTGTTATTGTGTGACATCACCTGCTGTTGCATCATGGATTGTTTTACTGTATCATCCAATAAACTACAAACATGTAAACCCTTCTATAAATACTATTGTCTCGTGTTTCCATCCAAAAAATGATTTGGATGGTTTCTATAATTCAAGTAAAGAGTGGATCTTTAATAATAGTGAACTTTTTTATGTTGTCCCACATAATAAATGGATTGATATTTAGAGTACATCCTGAGTAAGTGTGGTTCTCACCACACTTCTCACAAGGTAGTATAGTTTCCTGAATATCTTGTATGTGTTACATCTGACTATTACTTCGATCTATCAAAATCTTCTTCACTGTGGAGGACAACTAATAAATGTATGAGCCTATAGCTAATACATTGTCTAACTCTAGCTTAAATTGGTGTTTTCTAAGAGGAAAAGTGAATAGTTTTCTAGTTTCTTTGTATCTCTATGCATTAAAGATATAAAGTTGAGTAGAGCCTCTATTTCATCATATATCTTAGAGAAAACATTTTCCTTTGAGAAATATCATCTAGAAATTACTTCAAATCAAGCCTCAACCCTTCAATAAAGTTGTTCATAATAATCTCCTTACGATGTTAGTGGTGCGGACAACCTTGCTGATATCCCTTGTATCTTTCCAAAGCATATGGAAGGGATTCATTATGTTTATGCACAAAACCTACTATCTATCTAATGATATCCTTTTTTTTCCTTTATAAGAAGAATCTATTTAGAAACTTTTAGAAGTAATCATCCCAATTAGTAATAGATGTTACAGGCTCATTTGCAACCAATACTTGACTTACTTTATAAATGAATGGAACAATGTCAAGTTGACATATTTGTTGGATACATTTTGCTAGTGAAAGTTATCACTTAACTCTATTAATTCCTTTAGATGCTTGTGTCAGTTTTCATGTGCTTTATCCTGATATTGAAAAGTGTGATGCACTAACCACACCATGCCCTCTTTCAACTTGAAATTTACTCTGATATCTGTCTTGATTTGTCATGATACAATAGTCGGGTTGTGATGGCATCTAAATTCCACCAGCAAACAAGTCAATCCCCTGTACTAGAGCTACAAGCAACTGGTTGGTATCCAGAACAGCAATAACAGAGAAAAGAAAAGAGATTCAGAGAAGGGAAAGTAATGTACAATAGAAAAAGAACGACAATATATACACCAAAAAAAACCCCAAAACCTGGTATCATGGTTGTACAACATCAGTACAATAAAATATCCAAGAACAATACAGCCCAAAGGGGACAAAATACAAAAGATAGCTACCCTGATCAAAATAATAAGGACAACTCATAATTATATGGAGAACCGGCCAGCCTGAACATCGAGTGCTCATTTTATCTCTCATATGACAGTATTTTACGTAATATATTGCACTTAAAACTATGAAAATATGCATGTTCTTGAGTAAATTCTGTGTGATTTGATGTGTTTGTGGTGTAGTTGAAGGGTAAAGTTGATGTCCAGAATTTTGGAGAAAAATGCAGGAAAAAATGATTTTTGAAGGCACTTTGGGCTCTTCGTCCAGCTCTGAAGGTTGGCCCAAGATGTTCCGTCTAGAAGAAAGTTCACTGGTTAAGAGAAATAGATCAGGTGAAGGATTGGGCATTCAACCAACCCATGCACTATAAATAGATATATTATGCTATTTTAAAAGATACCTGATTCATAATCATTATTCTTCTTTACACAACTTGACTTTTACCTAATTTTGGGAGACTACAATTGTTCCACTTTTCCTCTTTCACAAAAACACAAGTGCGTGAATTTATGATCTTGGATTATTAATTGCAATCAATTTGAAAACTATTTTCTTGGTATGATTACTAATATGTTTTCTTCTTATTTTTATGTTTTAATAATCATGATTAGCTAAACCACAACTCTAGGGTTGTGGGATCCATGGGTAAAGCAAATCTAGGGTTTTAATACTAATATGGTTCTTTTATGTGATCAATTGTATGAACACATAAGCACTATAGTTTAATAATTTTTTTAGTGGTTGCAAACACTAGAACATGCCTATGTTTAATTAGTACTAATCAAGTGGTTAAAACTAGGACATGAGATTATGCTAAGAAATTCATGGCATTAGCCCTCATCTAATGATTATTGCAGTAGTAAAGGTAATCATCTTGAGTTATTATGATAGAGACAATGCACTCTTTTACAGCCCAACCCAGGTGTAAAAGAGATATATCTAGGATTATAGGTTGAAAAAAACATATATCGTAAATGTTTATAACCCAAAGGTTCACTAAAACACTGGTGAACATTATCCTAAGTTTTCTCATCATTTGAATTCCTTTTATTACTTATTTCAATAGATGATTACATTCAATTGTGAAGAACACTCTGCTACAAACCAATCCCCCTATTTACTTTCTTTGTCTTATGGAAGTAAAAACTGAGTGACTAAATATTGATACTAGACCAAAATACGATACCATATTCCCTGTGGGATCGACCCTAACCTAGTTAAGTTTAATATTTGACCAGCGACCTTTATTCTTCTTTTGGAGGTGTAATTTGAGTGTTATCAAATTTTGACATCGTTTTCAGGGAATATAATTATCGGTAAAATCCAAGTGTGATATTAGTCATTTAGTCTTATTTCTAGTTTTCTCATTTTTTAATTATTTTTGTTTATTTTAGGGTACAGGTAGTTTATGCCAAATACCCAAGCTCGGGTGTACTATTATTTCCATTTTATCCCAAAATAAGCTGAATATTTAGAAGGATGAATAGACAAGATAATGCACAACTACCTAAGCTCGAGCAGCTACCCTTAAATGAGCTACAAAGAGGGAACCATCCAAATGCACCTCCTACACCTCAACCTCTGAGGCAGAATGAGGTGTATGTGGATGATGATGAAGGAGATCTTGATGGGGTCGGTGCAACAGAGGCAATCATTCTTCCCTCGTTAGCTCCAGCCAGAAAATTCAATATCACCAGCACCATGATTCAGCTACTAACCATGAAAGGGATATTTCGAGGGGTAGTTGGTGAAGACCCAATTTGCATTTGAAGAATTTCACAATGATTTGCAAATCGTACAACCTTTTGAGAGTATGCTAAAATGCCATTCGCTTGAGGCTTTCTCCACTGTCCTTGTGTGGAGAGGCCACAACGTGGTAAGATGACTTTCCCCTAGACTCGATATCAAACTAGAGAGAGATGAAAGAGGCTTTTCTAGAAAGGTTCTTTCCTCCCTCCAGGATGCTAGTGCTAAGGGAGATATTACAACTACAGGCAGATGAATGATGAGGCACTGCATGAGGCGTAGTTGAGATTTAACAAAAAGATAAAGTAATATCCCACGCACGAATTGGGAGGTAACTATTTAAAGGAGATATTCTACCTAGCTTTGAATGCCCCTAGTGCCCCTAGTAAGTTAGTTGTGGATGGAATTAATTGAAAGTATTATATGTAGAGAACGTATGTGCAAGTGTCACAAGAGCTTGACACAGTAACCTGAAGCACCAGGGGTATGCATACCAAGTAATTAAAAGTTTTTGGTGGTGCCAAAACAGATGATATGCTGGCAGAGCAACGCCGGAGAGAGGAGGAACATGACCAGAATATGGCACACATAAACACACAGATAGAATTGATGTCTAAACAATTGTTAGGTGGAGGCCATGAGAGGATAAAAGTTTTTGCTTCCTACGATAAAGGGAGGTACGAAGATAATGACTCAGACTCCAAAGAGAAGGCTAAGTATATGCAAAACTAGGGGGTTCCAACAAGGAAACCATGGTCGAAACTTCAACAAAGGCTACTTTAATGACCAACAAAACTACCGCAATAGGGAGCAGAAAGCTGGAGGAATAAAGACGCGTACAATAAAAGCAGAAACGAATTGTATATACTGCCCGGTACTAGAGATAGAGAGGCAGACACTTTTAGGATGGAGGAGATACTGGGAAAAGTCCTTCATAAGGTGGAACCTTATTATGAGATCTTACAGTCGATTAATGTGAAGATCTTGAACATCGATTAGCTAGTCGATTAGCATTCCACCTTGATCAAATAGTTTGACTTCCATATGGAACAAATGTTTGCGTCATTAATCCAGAAGAAAGTAGGAATACTACCCAGTGATACAATCTACATTCCTAATAAGAACACAGTTTGGGTAATTAGGATAGCCTCTTCGTGTCGCGAGGTTAAATCAAGCGCTAACGGGAGGCAACCCAATGCTTTTATTTTTATTTTCTTTTTATTCTTATTTTCATTTAATCATGTTTGATATTATTTGTGTATACATGGTGTACTCCCAGGTATTAGAATAATTTGGGTGTTAGTGCACAGGATTATGGAGCAAAATGATGATAACCCAAAGGGATGGAAGAATGGGTGAATCATCTAATGTTGAATGAGATGCCCAAGCTTATCGTCCAAATAAAACCATACTAGATAAGAAGGGTATACAGATGGAATAAATGGATGAATCATCCAGGCTGGACAAAACTCCAAAGCTTGTTGTCCAAACTAAACAACACTGGATAAGAAAGGACCACAGATGGAACAGTTCAACGACTCGCCCAAGCTTGGATGAACCTCCCAACATACCATCCCAGGTAAAATTAATATAAAAATAGGTCAGGTGGTTTTTTATTAAAAAAATAATCCAACTCACCTTGTTTAGAGTTAAATACCCATGACCCATATCTTAAAATCAGTCTGTTTTAAACTTCTCATGTGAAGAAAAGATCGTGCCTCTCCCTCCTCCTCTTCCCACTCATTCACTAACCTCTCCACCTTCCTCAATCACAGAATTCAAGCTATAAATACCAAAGTTGTGATACACACTTCATCACCTTTAGCTCTAATTACTTTTAAAATAAACCCTATCTCCTAAGCAAGAAGTAGATTGTTCAACAATAGTGGTAACAATGGCTCAAAAATTCACACAGCACATAAGAACAGGACGATGTACTGGTATATCCTAAGGGTATGAGATGAGAAGGATAGCCATGAATAGCATATTACATGCCAAAAAACATGGCAGGCTTAGTCTCCGGCTGAGCCGTATCATCCTATATCAGTTACAAGTTCCTCGTCTAAGGAGGAATCGGGTGATAAGAAAAGGGATTCATCTAAGATAGAGAGCATCAGCAGAAATAGTAGTCCAGAAAGCCCCATACCGTTATCTTCTACATCCCCAGATGTAAACCTATCGGGGGACATTTATCAAGTCATCAATACCAAAAATCATGAGTTTTGGGATGAGTCCCAGTAGGCTATGCCAGGTTTTGATATGATTTTTTCTGAGGGCCTGCACACCACTGCTAAGGGTTAGCTTAAAAGAATTATTACCAAGGAAGTCAGTATTGTGACCATGCACTTGCCATATTATCTAGAGATTGAGCAGGTATTTACGGAGTATCAATTCAGCTGGATGAACAACCCTCTAGGTCAATATTACCTAACTATAGTTTGTGAATTCTACACTAACTATAAGGCTCTCCTAGTGTGCACGACTATCAAAGGCCAAAAACCATATGAGATTTGCATGTTGAGTTCTGTCGTGGTGCAGCGAGTGGAGGTGGATACCTTAAAGAAAACTATCAATAGAATATTGTTTGGCCCCGATTATATCGTTCTGGAATAACACCCTAACTATGTGTATAGGTATGCGAACTGGAGGCTCACTGAAAATAGTTCTCCCAAATACTCACAGATGCAGAGCGCAATTGAACAATCCGCACTTGCCAATCCAGAATGGGTCGCTGAGTTTTATAATAATATTTTAGTGGGAAATGGCATAAATTAGGATCCGACCAACTTGGGCAAATAAGTTAACAGATGATGATGTTATGCAGGATGAATGATACAATGCAGGACGACATAGAAAACATGGAAAAATAAATGAATGAGCATCTCTGCCTTCTGAACGCAACTGAATAGGATAGATTCCTATTTGACCTAGAGAAGATGAAGGCGAATGCCATGTTATTACAACAGGGCCACCATCCTAGTTCTCCAATGTCAGTAGATCCAACTGAGTAAGAAGAGGAGGTATCATATTCTGAGCCTAGCTGAAATACAGTCTAACAAAAAAGTTGTGATAGCAAGGGGAGATAATGTTGAGGAATCTCACAAAAAGAAGTACAAGAGGAGTAGCAGATATGAGGAGTAGCAGATATGAGGAGTAGCATTTGAAGGAGGCCCTTCGGGCTTCTAGGGATACTTATATGCTCAACAAGGATAGGAGGAGGCTCGAAGGATAGACGGTCCGTTCAATAGGTTCTGTTAAAATAGAATCCTACTATTTAGGAGAACGAACCTATGGTGGATCAGGCGGCTCGTCTGAGGACAGACAGCTCGCCTAATTTTCCTCCCAAATCTGAGAACTAATGAATTCCAAGTTTTAGATATTACACTTGTACCCACGCACTATCAATTATTTAAAGAACTTGATTTTGACTTAATTTAGAAGACTATGGTTGTTCCAGTTTTCCCTTCCACAAAAACACAAGTGTGGGAATTTTTTATCTTGGATTATTAATTGCAATCAATTTAAAGACTATTTTATTGGTATGATGCCTATTATGTTTTATTCTTATTGTTGTGTTTTAACAATAATAAGTAGTTAAACCACAACTCTAGTGTTGTGGGATCCAAGGGTGAAGCAAAGCTAGGGTTTTTAATACTAATATGGCTCTTGTATATAACCAAGTGTATGAACACATAATCTCTACAGTTTAAAAGATTTTTTAGTAGCTGCAAAAACTAGAACATGCCTAGGTTTAACTAGTACTAACCATGTGGTTAAAACTAGGAGATAAGATTATGCTAAGAAATTCGAGGCATTAATCCTCATCTAAGGATTATTGTGGTAATAAGGGTAATTATCTTGAGTTATTATGATGGATATAATGCACTCTTTTACAGCCCGACCCAGGTGTAAAAGATATTTATCTAGGATTATAGGTTGAAAAACACGTAGATAGATAGCGTTGTCACTATAAATAACTCTGCACTTAGGAAAGATTGCAAGACCGTTAATGTTTATAACTCGAAGGTTTGCTAAAACCTTAGTGAAACTTTATACTAGGTTTTTTCATAACTTGAATTCCTTTTATAAATTATTTCATTAGATAATTACATTCATTTGCGAAGGACACAATTACAAACCAATCCCCCTATTTACTTTTATGTCTTACGGAATAACAACTAAGTGACTAAATATTGATACTTGGCTGAAATATGATACCATATTTCCTGTGGGATCGACCCCAACCTAGTTGGGTTCTATATTTTACCAACGACCGTTTATACTACTTTAGGAGGTGTAATTTGAGTGTTATCAAATCTCCAAAACTAATTTCCAACCTAGATCGTACAACCATGTTCTCCATGATAAATTGTACCAAAATCTACACCATAAAAAGATGCAGAAGTACAGTTTGAGTACAAAAACACAGGTACCCAATAGTCATCATAGGTTGAACGGGCAAAACAAAAGAATAAATAAAGTAAAGAGTGATCATAATAACAAGAAAGGGCAATAAAAACCATGTATGGAGAGATAGAAGGAAATAAAACAACTAAAAGTAAGCACAGATAAGAGAAAGGCTAGGCAACATGTACCTGGAGCTCCAGCACAATAACCATGAGTAAATCAGTGTAATAAAGTAATAAAAAGTCACAAAAGGTAAGTAAGTACTACTAAC
Source organism: Withania somnifera (assembly GCA_039654485.1). Lineage (NCBI taxonomy): Eukaryota > Viridiplantae > Streptophyta > Magnoliopsida > Solanales > Solanaceae > Withania > Withania somnifera. The sequence continues at coordinate 8,280 of JBDJHY010318036.1, read as the reverse complement.
AACAGATAAAGAATATATATCAATAAAGGTATCTAAAAGACAATAAGTAGAACCTTGTCTTGCATCCAATACAACTAGTGGGATAAACAATAAGCTACTTAGAAGTCAGATCCTACCTTACGTCTCATACAGAAGTGCATCACGATTACTAAACAAGGTACCCACTAGGCATCATAGGCCGATCGGGCTAAAATAAAGTACAAGTAATAAAAGCGAGAAAGTAAGGTCAAAGATAGTAGAAAGTGGTAATACTGACAGGTAATGTAGAAACATAAAGACACCAGAGTGAAATACCTTCAACGGAGTATAAGCATAGAAATAAATTGAACTAAAACATGGAAGACACGTATGGGTAGTAACCACCATCCGAAAACATGAAATCGAAGTAAGGGAACATACTTGTGTTCCAGCTAATCCAAAACCCAACTTACCATATATACATACCAGTATATACGCCACGAATAAAGGATCGAAAGGCAAAATACAGCTAAGTATGGAACAGAAAGTATACACACAAAACCTACCAAGCATCCGGCCGGCAAGTACAAACATCACAACAAAACCCAACATGACTCCCCCCTTAATCCTGGTGAGAAAAAATAATATGAAAGTAATACAGCGGGATGCAGGAAAATAAATCTGAATAAAACCCTATCATACCACGATCCCCTCTCTCAGTGCCAAATCTTGTGGACTTACGTCCCTACTTGTACCAATCTCAAGGTCTGTGCCCTGGAGTACCGTGACTCTACTCAAGTCCAGGGTCCAAGCCCTATCAATGCAAAACTTTGGGTATATGCCCCACACATTCCATACTCAAGGTCCATGCCTTGGCGGACCGCTCCACAAACTCGAGTGCAGGATAAGTGCCCCATCAGTACTAATCTCAAGATCTATACCCCGGAGGATCGCACCTCTAAATCAAATGTAAGGTATGTGTCCGATACATGCCATTCTTGGGGTCCGTGCTTCGGAGGACCGCGCTTCAAACTTGAACGTAGGATAAGTACCCCCATAAGTGCCAATCTCAGGGTCTACACCCCACAGGACCACTCCTCTAAATCAAATACAGGGCATGTACCTAATAGTTCCAATCGTATCATCCAAACCAGTAATATACAATGCCCGATAATAGCATAGAAATAATAATGCTAATATTAATAGGAACCAAAACAACCGGAGTTTAAGATCGACAAAAGGCCAACAGCTAAGATCTCATCTCACCATACTCATCCCACGATGACTCTAATATTCCCTGGGGTCTGTGGCCCCTACGCAGTGAGAATAGGACCTGTACAAACAACCCTTCACCCTCTATGCCCCTTCATGGGCCCTTAAAGCCGGTAAAATAACCACAAGTTAATTAGAGTGTAGTAATCAACCTAAAACCCAACTCACACTGCTGGCCACATCACAAAAAAAATAATAGCCCAGTCTATGATAAAAATAAATAAACCTAGCCTACTTGGGGGCCGGCGAAAGTCCTTAAAATGTGCCCACCTTAAGCCCAAAGCTCCGAACGTAGCAAAAATTACTCAAAATTATCAAATTATGATTCCAGATATTAAAACATGAAGAATAAGACCCATATTGAAATTACCGAACTGAGTCAAAAAATGAGCCCCAAAATAGGCCCACGGGCCCCACAGCCTATAAAATTAAACTAAAAACACTGGTGATAAGGCCTCAACACAAGGAACATGTGGTTCAATTTTAAGCCTAAACGAACCACCAAAAGTCGTCAAAAAAGACCAGAAGTAGCGTGATCAAAGCTACAAAATGTTGCACATGCAATTATAGAAAAATATGGATGGATTAAGCACTAAATTAAGATGCAACTTGATCACTAGGTCTAATTCAACTCCGAGCACAAGAAATCAACAACAATTAACTAAAATTAGGGTAAAACGGGCTAGCAACCATTTTAGCCATTAAATGGCAAACAACCTTCACTTCCATAGAGAAAAATGAAGAATAAAAACTTAGCAAAGAGAAAGAGGACAAAGAAAAACATGGGGAAAGATTTTTCTTTAACAATATGGGTTTCACCACCCAAAAACACTACTGGAATAAGGAGAAATAGAAGAAATATGAAGGAAAATAATCTAAGTTTTCGAGGGAGGGGATTTATACACTGCCAAGCCATGATACATCATGATCGACTGAAGGGAGGGTCACGACCGCATAGAGTAAATATCCCAGGCAATGTGATCGCGTGAATGGGTGGTCACGATTGTGAAGAATAAAAAGAAAGGGTGCATCGCGATTGCGATGAGCAAGGGGGTCAAGGCTACGTGATCTCGTGAAGGACATGTTACGATCACGTTGAGCATGAAAATCAACATGTCGCAATTGCAAAGGAATCTCATTGATCACGATGGAAAATTTATCATGCATCATAAAAAGCTTTGATAGAGGAAATTTGCTAGTAAGAAAAGGCCTGGGATACCACCCAAAAAGAGTTCGGGGCCAAATAACATAGTCAAACTATGCAGGCATACCCAAAATGACATTTCGGACTCAACCGTGCAGGCAAAATTGAGATACAAGGCTATTTTGGAAGAATGTTGTCCAAGTCAATATCTTAGGCCAAATTTCAAAAATTCCAACCCAAACCTCATAAATGCAATGACGACCCCATAAGGAAAACCCATGACCAACTAGCCTAAAATCATCATTCTAAAACTGATAGAATCATCGAAATTTTGATCCAACACTCTGATCACCGAATGACCACCTAGGCTCCAAAATGCACTTTGGTTGATCTAAATTTCCAAAAAATAGCCCAAACTTAAAACAAAACCCCTGGGACACAAACTTAAGGTACACCTAGACCAAAGTCAGCATTTCGAAGCTAACAAAATTATAAGAATTTAATTTTGAGTGTGGTTACTAGGATTTCACTCTCTAGTTCCACTGTTTCAAAACTGAAACTCCAAAATAGGTATACTAAGATAATGGACAAATAAGCTACCCTGGCAAGGAACTCTCGGTCCCAGAAAGTTGTAAATGACTTTGGGAAACTACCAGATAGATCTAAACAACAAAGAAGGAGGAAAGCAAGAATATGACAACATGGGTCATTACAACATCCACCACTAAAATAAACTTCATCCTCAAAAGTCAAGGAAAGAGTAGTATCTGAAGTCCCAAACAGATGTGGATACTTGGCACACATATCATGCTCTGTCTCCCAGGTAGCTTCCTCAATTTATCGATGAGCCCAATGAACCTTCACTACCAGAATCTCCCTAGGTCTTAGCTATCTCACATCCTTGTCTATAATAGCCCCAAGATCCATAATATAAGTCAAGGTGTCATTAATTTTCACAAACTCTCGGTGAAGGACATGGGATGGTTTTGGTACATAATGACAACATTGATATATGAAAAACTGAATGGACTGCAGGTAAATCTAGAGACAAAGAAAGTTTGTAGGAAACCTCTCCAACTCTCTCTAAGATCTCATAAAGCCTAATAAATTGGGGCTAAGCTTTCCCCACCTACCAAACCTCATAATGAAGTGAAACCCGAAGAAAGGAAGGAGGAAGAGGGTTTATATACTGCCAGGCCACGATGCATCGCGATCACGTAAAGGAGGGTCACAATCACATAGAGTAAATATGCCAGGTAATGCAATTGTATGAATGGATTGTCGTGATCGCCAAGAATAGAAAGAAAGGGTACATCATGATTACGTGAAATACAGGTTGCGATCGCGATGATCAAGAGGGTCAAGGCTATGCAATCACGTGAAGGGCATGTTGTGATCACATTGAGAAAAGAAGTTAACACATCATGATCACGACGGGCAATTTATCCTGCACCAGAAATAGTTTTGACTGCAGAAATCTTCTAAAAATAAAAGGCCTAGGATCCACCTGAAAAGTGTTCAAAGTCAAAATTACACAAACAAACTATGCATGAATACCCAAAATGACAATATGGACTCAATGTTGTAGACGAAATCGGGATAAGAGGCCATTCAGAAAAATGTTGACCAAGTCAACATCTTAGGCCTAAATTCACAAATTTCGACCCAAACATCAAAAATGCAATGACAACCCCGGAAGGCAAACCCATGTCTCAACTAGCCCAAAATCAACATTCTAATACTGATAAAATCTACAAATTTCCGATTCGATGCACCAATCACCAAATGACCACCTAGGCTCTAAAATGAGCTTTGGCTGAGCTGAATTTTCACAAAAAAACCCAAACTCAAAATCAAAACCCTGGTATATGAACTTCAGGTCCACCTAGACCAAAGTCGGCATTTTGGAGCTAATGGAATTTTTGAAATTCAATTTCAAGTGCGGTTACTAGGATTTCACTCTCAAGTTCCAATATTTCAAAAATAAAACTCTAAAATAGGAAAAATATGATAATGGGAAAACAAGATACCAGGCATTGAACCACTAGTCCTAGAAAGTCAAAAATGACTTAGGAAAACTACCAGAGGGGTCTAAACACAAAAAAGGCAGAAATAAAGAAATCAACCAAACGGTTCATTACCATGCAAGTTAAGTTTCATACTTTGTAATCAATTTTTGTGTCTAGTCTTTCCTTAGTAAGAGCATTAATCTTCATTCAAGGATAAGTGATCCCAAGAGGGAGATATGGTAATACTCTATTTATGTCTTACACTTAGGATCAGCTCGCTATATTAACTCTTAAAGAAAATTTAGGTTTTGGCATAAGTTCTGAACCACAAAGGGGTCCACGATCCATGGACCAAGTCCACGAGCCATGGAATCCATCATGAAGTCTGTGAAATTATAGGCTTCCACAAACTAGTCCACAAGTCTTGAAATCAGTTCACTACTCAGACTGAGTCATAGAATAATATTCAAAATTTCAAGGCTCTACCAAGCATTCCATGAATGACAAGTCCTAAAAGAATAAAAAATTGACCCTCAAGATCACAACCCATTCCATGATTTATGGAATCATCTTATAGTCCATAAAACCCTCTGTGAAAATAAAGTACAAAACTAAAAAACAATACACTTCCATAAGTCATTCCATGGTTCGTGGAATGGGATCACGTACCGTAAAACACTAGTGGAACTGCCTAGTTTAATTTTTCAGCCCATTTTTAGGGACTTTCTAGAAAGTTCCAATTAATTAATTACCACTACCATGTCATTTTAAACTAATATAAGGGCCATATACTTACCTATAACCTTGAGAAATTTATTCTTCTCTTATTCAAGTCCTAAGTAGGAGAAGAACACGTTAAAATTTCTCCTTCATGATAGGGTTTCCATCAACCATTCTCCAAGTTTTTTAGGTTTTTAAGGTAGGTACTCAGGTTATTCAGTAGTGGACTCCTTCTATCCCCACGTACAAAACTACTTTCAAGCTAGTTATCGATTTGTTTAGGGCTACGGTTATTTACTTAACTTTCATGAATTTTGGTTTTAATGATAATTTCAAGTTTTCATGCATGATTTATATCAAAATTATGATTTCTATTATCATTTACATTTTTTCCTTAACTAGACTATATTTTCATGAAAATTACTATCATGCTCAAGTCTCACGTGATTTATGCTACACTTCAAGTATCAATTTTTATGAATTTTAGGAACAAGAATTATATCAACTATCATGAATTCATATGATTTGACATGATATTTATGAATAAGGAAGATAAAACAAATTTGCATATTATTAAGAGCCCTAGTGCATGTGTGTGTATTTTTGGGAGTATTATTTAGCATCGAAAGAAAATTATTTCTCAAACTATGTTTCCCTCATAGATTAAACAAGATAACCAAATGGCCTAGCCTAAGTGATTTTCTTAAATGACATTTATCGATCATCTCATATTCATGTTACCTTTATACTTTGGAATGGTATTGAGGGCCTATCCTAGTATGGGTCCAGTAAGGTGGATGTCATGTGCTCACATGTCATATGTCAATAGTGAGAAACTATCAGACTTGTTCTTATTAAATTGTTTTACTTTATCATGAATACATCATGACTTTTTCATCTCAAGCATGATTTCAAGCATGACTATAACTTTTTGATAAATTTCATCATTTACTTATCTCTGTCTTAGCATTTATTATTTATAGCTTATTGTTCCTTATACACACACACATATACATACACACACACATACATACACACACACGTGCACACATACATACATATATATAGCATATTATTATATACTTACCCCATTGCATTTGCACCGCATCTTTTTATGACGTAGCTTTAGGTTTTGTGATTAACTATCAGGTATTTGATAGTTTCCAGTTGCTAGAGATTTGCGAGTCCTCATCTTTAAGGGACACATATTTCATGGAGTACTTTAGCTTATTTATTTCTACTTTAGTTTTCAGTTTTAACTCTAAGTTATCTAAAGGTATGTCCTATCAACTCTTTTGATTATCATGTTAGAGGTTTTCAAACAACATTATTAGTATTTATCTTATCCTAGTTTGGGTCTTTTTTTAGTTGACATTATTTATTCATGATATGATATGGGTTTATGCCTCTATAGAGTCTATTTATATCTATATTTAGATCATGCATGAACCAAGGGTTTTCTTAGGATCACTTGTGGCTCCTAAAAATCCTACCACACCTAGAAAAATTTATTGAGGAAGTTCGTAGAGTGTGTGATACGATGAAAATTACTGGGTCTAAGGTAGAAGTGGATCCCCAAAATTTTTTGATGAGGCTGTTAATATTCCTGATGTGATATAGATAGGGTTGTGGCAAGAGTTGAGTCATCATCCAACGAGTGCAAGGATGTGGCTCACCTATGGCACACTCAGTGAAAGGATTTTTAGGGGTGTGTATGCTGCTCCAGCAACTTGTGAGTGATTTGTTGAAGCTTTTCTAGATACATTCTTACCTAAAGAGTTTAGGGAAGCTAACACTGAGGAGGTTATGAACATTATACAGGGTTCTATATCGGTGTAGGAGTATATCCTGAAGGGATGGTAACTGTCCAAATATGCTCCTGAGATGGTTGTTGATGGCCAAATATCGGGAATCAATGTCTTAGTAAAGAAAGAGTGCAAAAGGGAGATTTTGATTGGGAACATGAATATCTACATGCTTATAAATATGCTCACTATATGGAGAAGGAAAAGTTGAGAGATAGGGAGAGACAGAACAAGCAATCTAGGTTTAATTGGTCTTTCTAGGGTCATCATCAAGGATATTTTGGGCGACGAAGGCCTCATTTTCAGGAGCAATTTTCAACACCGGCTCCATCTTCCTCTACTACACCAGCTTTGACATCTAAGACTCATCAGTTTCTAAAAAGTAAGCCTCTAGGCCAAGTCTCATGGTACTGTACCGACTAATACCATAAATATTCTCTCCTATAATTAGTGTTGGGAGAATCATCATGGGAGGTGTTTATTCGGTCAATATAGGGGTATCGTTTGTGGCCATCCAAGTCATATATTAACGGAATGCCTAGTGGCTGGGAAAAGAAATCGTACCAAGAAAATAACTAAGCCGTCAACATCAGTATCTCCTCCATCCTGTACTACTCAATAAGGTGCTATTCAAGTCCCCCTGGTGGTTAATTCCAAAAATGGCTATATATACTTGGGTCCCACCAAGACCCAAAAGAACTATCCGATATTGTCACCAATATGTTGCAAGTTTTATTTATATATCTTATGTTTTTAGATTTGGGGATACATTTTATTTATTACACCTTATGTTGTTCTATTTGGGGATGTTTAGCTCTAAAAGTCATTTTCAGTCTCTACTCCAGCTTGGTGATTCTATAGTTTTCGAAAGAGTCTATCAGAATTTCCCAATTTTAGTTTTATGGAAAGTTACTTTTGTAGGCTTGATAGAATAAAAGGTGATTGATTTTGATTTTATCTTTGACATAGATTAGTTACACTCATGATATGCCTTGGTTGACTACAAAACCAGAATATTTAAGTTCTAGTTTTTTGGAGAGCCAGTTTTAAAGTGGGGTGGTAGCTCAATCATGCCTAAGGGTTGTTTCATCTCCTACCTCAAAGAAAGAAATATGATTTATCAAGGTTGTAGTTATCACATGGTTAGATTTAAGGTCTTTGTGTATGAGACTCTCATCTTACAGTTAGTTCTAGTAGTTGGGGACTTTGTTGTAGTGTCTTCTGATGATCTTCCTAGTATTCCTCCATATGGGGGATTAATTTTGGGATAGATCTTCTTACTAATACACAACCCATATATATTCCTTCCTATAGGATGGCTCTAGCTGAGCAAAAAAATCTCAAGAAAGAATTAGTAGATCTTCTAGACAAA
>JBDJHY010317831.1:0-19174 GCA_039654485.1 Withania somnifera | reverse complement strand
GACATCCGGCTCGCAAGAGCCACTATATTACTTGTACGATCGCGTACACTTGCATGTGTGTTTGGACGCAACAAAAGTATTCACTCACACTCAGAAAGAAATCTAATTATGCATACAATAGCCATAGGCTTTGCAATATCAACTCTAAGTTAGATTTCAGTAGTTTAACATGAATCACATCAGGATATTTTTTGGCTTATAATGAAGGTTTGAGTGCTAGTAAGGCATCATTTCGGAAATTAGTGACTGACTCGTCTTATTTTGTTACCCCCTCCTTTTTTCCTCTTATTCAGTAGCCCCTTTTCACTCTTTTTTTTCTCTCTTTTTTTCAGTAGCCTTAAAGCATTTATTTATACATACTCGGCCTCCTCCCCTGTATTCATATATATTTTCTTTCCATTTTTTTCTTTTAGCTTTTTTTAACGCTTTATTCTACCACCATCAACCTAATTTTTAACTTAGGTTGAGGATACATTATTCACTGCAAGACCAACGCCAATACAAAATGTTACCACACATTAGTGTGGTGTTTTCTAACATTGCCACTCTCAACCTAGGTAACAATGCCTAGATTGAAGTACACAATATCCAATGGAGGACTAGGGTCACAACAACTAATAAATTTTTGGGGATTGATCTATGGTTGGTTTCAGAAAGATAGTTATAAGGATCAACTTGGAAACTCAACATTATTTGGAGACTCTTTTAAGGCTTAGTGACTTATCAAAGAAGGCCTAGGATCATTTTCAAATCAATCTACTTTCTACTTAGCTCAAATTGAACCTAGAAAGTTCTAGATATCGCATACACAAAAAGATTTAGACTAATTTTACACCCACACTTTGCAAATAGACAACTCATATCAAACTAAAACTATTATGCAGATAATTTAAGATCTACAATTGCAATCAGCATCACTCATCTTTTACAGCTCATAGTGTAATACAGCTAACACTTGACATAAGCCAATGAACTCTTAATACTGAATTTTTTTATATAGCGGTATCAATGTTTAATACAATGCATCAAAACATAAAACTACATCCTAAACACACAAGTTCTACTAGATAGCATGTCCAAGGGAAAAGTACATAGCAACAAGAACCCTCAGACGGATAAAAAATACAAAGATAAATAATAGAAATAAAACGAAAGAGGTTAACCCCCATCCCCCCGCGCACACACATAAAATATTGCATTGTCCCCAAGGAAATATACCAATAAAATGTTAAGGGAAAAAGAGTTTATACCTTATTATAAACGAGATGGCTGCTCTTTAACACTTACACAAATTTAAGTTGCCTCCTAGTAGCGCCTGAGTTAACATCGCGGCACGACAGAATCACCTTGATTACTCAGGCTTTAATAAGTAAAACCTTCTCCAAAACTCGGACCTCTTCCATAGATTCATGAAGCTTTTTTATATGCTTCACGTTTACTTTAAATGTGACTTTCTTTTCATTCTCCAACTCAACTGATTCAGACGGAAAAAATTATTCTGACAACATACAAGCCAGACAATTGTGATCTTAACTTACCTGCGAACAATCTTAATCTTGAATTAAACAACAATACCAAGTCTCCCGGACTGAAGTCTCTATGATCAATTAGTTGATTGTGGTACTTCTTCATCCTCTTTTGTACATAAAGGTTCTCTCATATGCATTGGTTCGAACCTCATCCATCTCATTAATTTAATCCTGACGTAAATTTATAGTCATAATCTAATTTAAGTTAATTCTTTTTAAATCCCACATCGCCTTGTTCTCCACTTCCACTTGTAAATTGCAAGATTTTTCATACACTAGTTGAAAAAGGGACATATCTATTGGCATTTTAAATGCAGTTCTATATGCCCACAAAGAATCATCCCACTTACTGGACCAATATGTCCTAGTAGCATTCACATTATTTGCCAGTATCTACTTGATCTCTCTATTGGACACCTCCACCTGGCTGCTTATTTGAGGATGATAAGGTGTTGCCATCTTATGCTACTTTACCCTATATTTAGCCAACATTGCCAGAAAGGCCCTATTACAGAAGTGGGAGCCTCCATTATTGATGATTGTTCTTGAAGTCCCAAACCTGGTAAAGATGTTCCTCTTAGGGAAAGCCACTACCCTCATTCCTTCATTGTCAGGCAAATCTATAGCTTCGACCCACTTAAACACATAGTCGACAACCACTAGAATGTACTTTTGTCCATACGAACTCACGAAGGGGATCATAAGTCAATTTCCCAAATATCAAAAAGCTCCACTTTCATGATTGGAGTCATGGGAAATTTATGCTTATGCGCTATATCTCCTTGCATTTGACATGCCTTCGCAAACTCAAATGCATCCCGGAGCAGGGTGGGCTAAAAGTAAATAATACTTTCTATATGGTTCGGGTACCACTGCGATGCCCTTCGGCTGGGAATGAATGACATGCTTCAACAATAACCCCATATCAATCTCTGGAACACATCTCCATATAATATTATCTGCACAGAGCCTAAACAAGAAAATCTCATCCCAAAAATATCTTCTTGAATCATGGAGGAATTTTCTTTTTACATAAAGGCTTATACCTTTAGGCATGATGTTACTGACCATAAAGTTGGCAAAGTCAACATACCATAGAACCATATCTGCTTAATAGCCATTACCCTTTCATCAGGAAAGGCATCCTCAATTCCTGCGCCAACTCTCTCTCGTCCATCTGCCTCCAATCTGAAAAGGTAATCAGCTACTTGGTTTTTACATCCTTTGCTGACTTTTATCTCAAAATCAACTTCCTATAGCAATAGTATCCAACGAATTAGCTTGGTTTGGCGTCTCTTATATCCATGAGATATCTCAACGAGGCATGGTCAGTATGCACCATCATTTAAGTACCAAGAAGGTAAGATCTGAACTTTTCAAAAGTATATACACAGCAAGCAACTCTTGTTCAGTAAAAGTGTAATTCTTTTGTGCCCCATTGAATGCTTTACTAGAATAATAAATTGGATAGAAAATCGTATTCCTCTTTTGCTAAGCGCCACACCGCTAGCATCGCATATCGACTCAAAAGGATCTGCCTATTTCGGGCCAACCATAACTAGCGTAGTCATCAGTTTTTGTTTGAGCCATTCAAAGGCCTTCAAACAAGCTTCATCAAACAAAAACTTTACCTCTTTATTAAGAATTTTAAATAGTGGCCTTGCAATTTTTGAAAAATACTAAATAAATCTTCTGTAGAAGCCTGCATGGCCCAAGAAATACCTCACACCCCTGACAGAGATCGGGGATAGTAGCTTTTAAATCACCTTCATCTTATATTTATCCACCTCAATACCTTTTTCCAGGACTTTGTTCCCCAAAACAATACCATCTCTTACCATACAATGGCATTTCTCCCATTTATAAACCAGGTTAACTTCAATGCATATATGCAGGGCATTGCTCAACTTAGCTAGACAGTCATTGAATGTACCTACTACCGAAAAATCATCCATGAATGCCTCAAGAAAGTCTTCCACCATATCAGAAAAGATAGAAATCATGCACCTCTGAAACGTGGCATGAGCATTGCAGAATACAAAGGGCATGAGTTTGGAAGATATATGTGAATGTATTCAGTATAAATTTTCATGTATCTCATAATTTTCACTAAAATCTCAGTACATGTACCCCATGTACAGATGTATTTGTGCATAGACGAAGAAGAAAAGGAAGAAGGTACATAAAATTAGTTTATATTCAGTATCAATTTTCATATGTATCACAATTTTTACTCAAAACGCAATACATGTACCCCATGTACCAATATATCTGTGCATAGAAGAAAAAAAAATGAAAAAGATACATAGAGTAATTTGTATGTTGTATTAATTTTATATGTATCTCACAGCTCCACTCAAATCTGAATACATGTATCCCATGTATCTATGTATAGAAGAAGAAGAAGAGGAGGTCGAAGATACGTAAAAGTAATTTTATGCATCTTACATTTCCACTCAAACTTCAATCCATGTGATCCATGTACCAATGTATCAACGCATAAGAGAAAAAGAGGTGGAAGATACATAATAATAATTTTAGCTCTACGTATCTTTAAGGCTCCATCTCCGGAGAAAATTAGTTTGACATCCGCCTCCGACAACACTCAACAATCAATCACATAAAAATCCTAGGACCCACTGTTCTGATGCATAATTATTCATAAGAAAATCTCACAATCAACAATAATATGGCTTATCAACCATTATCAGCGATGACGGTGCCAGATCTGAAGCCACCACAAATGTTAGTGACACCAGTGGTTGTTGTTGGAGTGACAAGTACAAATTCGACCATCTCTGGTGCCGTATCTAAAACAACCACCAACGTCGGCTACTGTGGTGGTCTTCTTTAATGGTCTTGTTGGAATTTGGTGACCACCACCACCCTCACCGACTACAACACAATTATTTCACCTTACTCTATCACCAACCAGTTGAACACCATTTACCTGAAAAACACATAGTCCAGTCACCACAATTTCGTCCGACCACCAAAATTTCATCAATAGCAATAACATCACCAAAAAACTCTATTAAAAAAATTATGGAAAGAAGTGGAGAAAATATATGAGATTATGGGAGAGGTTGATCGATTATATGAAGAAGTGGAGAGAATATCTAAGATAATTATTAAAATAGATTCAAGGCAAGAAAAGGCTTAATTTAAGGCTAAAATAAAGGAGAGTGTATCTTTTGAGTTAAAAGATAGAAAACATAAAGCTCTAACATTTTATGTAATTTTTTAAAACTTCTAATAAAAACTGTAATTATAGTCTTTAAGTATTACTATTCCTGTAATTTTCTCTTGTTTTATTTTATTTGGATTGTAATGGGCCATAACACCCAATTTCCTCTTTATTTTATTTCGATACATTGGGCTAGGGTTCACTTTGCTAGAGTTAGAATAGGTTGATGAGGAATGGGTCAAAACCTACAAACCAGGTTCGGTTCTCTCCCAGACGTACAAACAAGGAGAACTGAGTCCAAGTGGCTTGGTTGGGTCTCAAGCCAAGCTCTTGTCTTATCTTGTTTACTTGATTTATTTTCTTATGTAATTATTTACAGTTTATAAAGTGATTCTCAAAACTTAGTCTAAGTCCCCAAAGTCCCTTTTCTTTGTTTATCAAAATATTTTTATATACTGTAGGTTTTGAAATCATAAATGTTTTTCACAAGTAAAATTAACATTTGCAAAAGTTAATCAATTAGTTGATTTTAAAACGAAAGAACAATCGTAAATTAGTGAACTTTCTATGTTTCCTTAAAAACATTCTTGGGAAGTTAATAAAACGTCTTAACCAAAATCTCTTATTTGAAGTATTTCTCAAAATGATTCTTGTTTTTCCATAAAAATCAAATGGTGACTCTTTCAAATCCAAAAAGACATTTTCGAAAAAGAATTAAAAAAAGATGAAAAAACTCACTTTACACATCTTCGAGACGTCAAAATTTTTCTTTCCAACAAAATAAAATTAATTATACTCATAAACTCCAAATTATTATGACATATGCTAATTGCATGAGTAAATTTTAGTTTTACTACTTCAGGAGTAAATCACATATTTAATATTTCGGTAGTAGATTTTAGAATAATTCTTCTCATTATTCTACATCTTTTAGGTGGATCATGATATCTTCACAACCAAGAGCACACTCATTTTATAAGTTTTACTAAATACATGTCGCATTCTCCCCAAGAAATGGATTGGTAGTTGTAACATTATCAAAAGTTCTCATTATTCATAAATGGAACATAATTATTTGAATGTATATTTAAGTATTCATCTTCATTCAAATTAATTGCTACTACATTCTCCTCATGAAATGAAGTATAAATATTTGAACGCATCTTAAGCCTATGAAATAATGATAGTTTTAAATCTCTTTTAATATATTTCCTCTTCAGGAGCCAATCGAGACATACACATGATGTTGAGAATTTTATTTTTTATGTGCATAATTCAATCAATTGTCTTCTTTCACGCATAGTATGCATTACTATCACATTCTCATCAAGGAATGGAGCAATCAATATGGGATGAAATCATGACTTTTCACTAAAGGTATATTACTTTACTTTAGTCGTCATCATATTATCACTATAGATCATTAGGACTTAAACTCAATATCTTATCCATATAAAAACGACTTAGACCATAAATTAATGGAACTCAAACACAAATCTATCATCATGGTGCATTTGGACTTTATCCCAATGTCTTCGACTTTTGATTCGATGAAACTTGAATCTATCATCTTACGCTTAACCAGCAGCATAATAAGCCAAAATGCGTTAGGACTCTCCCTCAAGGCAAAAATGGTAAACTGAACCATTTTGGTTTGTCAGATCAAATAGACCTAACAACATGTATCAATAATAACAAAAGATTAAGAAGTAAATCATAACATATGAATGAGCAACAACCTTTTTTGTTAAATTCTTCACCATGGAAATTCAGTCTATTAATCATTACCGAATCTTTTGGTTAATTTCAACCAATCATAAAAATCATCTTATAATATTAACATGAAAAGAAAATAGTATGTCAAAGGAATACCACTTGTTTTGACCACCGTATACAATACCCAAACTTCATAAATATATATAGCCATTCATTACCATCTACTTATCATGAAAGTCAGTGTTTTAGAACGAGGATTTTTTTTCCAGAATTTAAATAGAGTTTCATGCTGATAACATGTTACGAAATAATATATAAGAACAAGGAGAATAATGAGAGAAAGAGAGAGCTTCTTATTTTTCTTGAAGAATATTTGGGATCTCTTTAGGATGAATTATAATGGAGGAAACTCTTTTATTTATAAAGAAAAAATTGACTTGGTCCCCAAGTTAGGGTTCCTAACTTTTCTCCAAAAAAAGAAAAAAAATATTCACTTACCATATAAATATTTATAACAGAATAGTAACTTTTGTGCAATGAATCTTCATCTAGATGAAAGTTAAAACAAGAGTTAGTGGTGCACATGATCACTCAACTTATGACAACTTATCACGATGGTAATTCAATTCAACTTATGGCAATTGGTCGCTATAGTCATTCGATTTATGGTACTTGATCATTATATTCGCGCAACTTTATTTTGTCTTTAGAACATCAATCAATTTTGTCTAATTAATTTTGATGGTCATTTTAGTCGCAAATATAATTTCTAGTATCTATGTTATAATGTGGAAGCTGTTAAAAATATTTAAATAAAATTACTATTTATATTTATTTAGAACTCAACCTATCCTAAATTCGAACCGATTACACATGTCAATTATATAAGAGATATCTTTAAATTTTAAACGTAACATTTAACTAAAAGTTGAGTAACTATGGTACAAATTTTCATAGTTGACTAGTTATTCAGAGTTAAAGTATTAACTTAAATTGTTATGTAATAATATTGACTAAATATATATATATATATATATATATATATATATCATTTATTTGATTGTTCCTTTCTTCTCATTATTCAATATAAATGCTAGTTTATATGTGAAAATAGCTAAGAAGAAGCAAGAGTAGCTACGGTCTAGACTTATTCATTGATTTAAGCTATATTTTGTTCAATCATGACTAAAATCAAAATGAAACAACATACTTAAAATTTTAAAAGTTTTCTTTGAAGGAAAAATTATATAAAAGAGTAGATATACTCACTTTATTTACAAACCTTAACACTACTTTCAAAATAATTACAAATCATATCACTTTTCACTTTTTATACCACTACTTTATCGATACTTTCACTATGTTTTTCCTCTTTCTTCTTTCTTCTCCTTCTCCTCATCAATAGTTTCTCAAATCTATATGCTTTCCTCCTTCTTCTCTCTTCCCTCTCTCTCATATTTCTCCTTTCTCACTGATGAAATCAACTCCGAAAACTGATTTTTTTCCCGATAAGTGATATGACTTCCTCCACCGAGCCCAACAGTTCTTTTCGACAAGCTTATTTTCAATTAAATCAATAAATTTCAACTACTCTAATGAGTTCATCTCTGATAAAATCAACAAATCTTCTTTGGATTTATTTAGATTTGCAAAAAATTACAACTCTTGAAGATGAAAATTTTCTCGTGGAGAAATGAGACTAGAGGATTTAAATTCCAAATTTGAGAAACATGCGAGTTCGAGAAACTACAGGGCTTAGAGTGTTACACCGATTTTTTTTTCATCTTCTTTTAAACATGTTTTTGTACATAAGTACATGAATTTAATACTGGATACATCTGAATATATGCATATGTATTGGTGTAATATCTGGATTGAGATGGATCAGAGATGTCTTGGTGACAGAAAAGAATAATTGCAAGTCTGAAATATAGATGTATCCATAAAATCTATTTGGGTCAAATGAATTACTTATTTGTTCATGATACATAGGAATGTATCTTTGTGCTTTTCCTCTATTTTCTTCTTCTAAGCATGTATCTATATATAAATACATGATTATATTCGACATACATATATGTTAAATATATAAACCAGGGTATTGATGTTATGAGCAAATCGATCTATCATGTAGTTATTTGTATTTGTATCTGCAGACACAACAACAATACTAGGTGATTGATTTGATGTTTTGCTGGTTAGGAAACGTAAAATCCGATTTGAAAAAATTATTGTTTGAGGCTAAGATAGTAAATGAGTGAACTAATTTTCTCTTTGGGCACATGTATCATAGTAAATTAGCACTAGATACATATGTAGTTTGTATTTCTCCTTCTTTTTCTCTGAAGTATGTATCTCGAGTTTTTAATGAATGTATCACATATACAATGCGCGTCAAATGTTTATCCCGCTTTAGCATGTATCATGCGTCTGGGAAAAAGTGGTACGTTTAAATTTTTTAAGGATACCACTTTTACCAACATGTATATTGCGTAGCAACATGTACCCACATAACACCATGTATCCGTGTTGATTTTATAAATATGTATTCCGTGTCGCTATATGTATCTAGACACGAAAAATGGTACGACTTATAATTTTTAAAATTAATGGTATAAAAAGTAATTGACTTTTAAAATAATATATTTTATGTACTTTACCTTTAAAAAATTATAGGTAGATTTTGGCATTCGTTATTCAAGTCAAAATCCATACAATCCAACCCAATAAAGTGTGGTCCAAAAAGAATAAAAATTTAGAAAGGTCATTTTTTTTTGTCGGAGCTTTCTTTAAAATTTTTGCGTGAATAAACTTGTACATTGGTATGCATGAAACACTAAATATCTAATTATTGTTAATTGTAGCCACTAGATTAACATAGAAAAATTTACTCATACATAATATTTACATCAAATCACATGAATGTATCCTAATTAAGTGATAAGTTAATGTAAGAATTACATATTAATGAGCCATGATACGTATCATGAGTTCATTGATTTAATTTAAACCTATGTTGTTCAATTTCATTAAAATTGTTGCCATATTTGTATTGAATTATTAAAACTACATTATTTTAAAGTACTGGACATCACCCATCGATATTTTTAAAAAATCTGAATAATATAACATTAAAAGTTCAAATTTATCTATATTTTTTTGCTTTATTTTCTAGTAGCTTCATTTGATATTTTCACAAAAAGACATAAGTAATGAATATTTTAAAATATGCATGGATAAATTTATAATTTGAATCAAAGTATTTAATAAAAATATTTGCTTATGTATTCACGTATTCAAGCTAAACAAATTATAAATTAAATGACTACATAAAATTTATTAAAATTTTGAAAAGGCTATAGATGTATAACAAGAGAAATAATCAAGAAAAACAATCTAACAATAACAAAATCAAAATAAAGATGAGAGAAAGAGAGAAAGAGAGAAAGAGAGAAAGAGAGGTCATCGAAGCTCTTGTTGTACTCTTCTACCACTTTACCCTTTCTCTGAATGTACCCCAAACCCTAGTCATCTTCCTTTACCCCACGTGTTCCTCACCTTCTATTTCTCTCAACTTTCTGTAATCTCCTAAATGAACATATAGTTGTAGAGAGCGAAGAAGAAGAAGAAGAAATGCACAGAGATCGAGGAGGAGGAGGTGGACCGTTAGATCGGAAACGAATAAACGATGCTTTGGATAAACACTTAGAGAAGTTGTCACCTTCTACTTCTAGGTCTTTCAAAGACAAAACTGTTCCTTCTACATCAACTGCCGGTGGTGCTGGCAAATCGCATTTCGATCATCGTAATACCAACAAAAACAAGTGCTCTGATGGTTAGGATTTCTTATTGGAAACATATTTCTCGTTTTTCAACCATTAATCATTTTCCGTTTTCAGAAAGTATTTGAATTTTATTTTTTATTGGGTAAAAGAGGTAGTATTAAGGGGTCCTTAGGAAAGAGGATTAGTAGGTAGCGGTGCGTTCTCTTGATTTCCATTCATATTAGTTGTCATAGTATTGCTCACATAGTTTCTTGACCTTTGATTTCTGTTACTATTTCTTGTATCTCGATTAGTGTATTATTTTGTTGTAGTTTCCGTTCAGTTAATAACTGCTATTCCTGTTATTCCTTTTTTGAGATTACTTCGGATTGTTTTTCATGAGCTTAAGCTCTCTCCAGAGGTAAAGGTAATGTTTGCGTGTACTCTGTGCTCCCCAAACATTACTTTGTGGGACTAAATTAGGTATATTGTTGTTGTTGGTAGTTAGTAAAGAAGTTACTTATCCATGTTTTATTTCTGTATAAGTTTTATAACGTTTGGTAAGTCACGAAGTAATTTATTTATGTATAAAATTAATAAGACATTTGGTTTGTAAGTTAGGAATCCACACAATTAATACATGAATAAATAATGAGGAATTAGTGTATTTATCGTATGCAGAATTGAAGATGGGATATCTAATATATGCATAACTAATACCAGGACGTGCATAATTCTATCTAGCTACCAAATGACCCCTTAGTGCTTAACTATTCATATCATTTCTACTGATAGATTATAGGGTCTAGCTGTTTTGCTTTAACATGTTTTAATAGAGATGTGATTTTGGGAGCAATTGTTGGGGATGCTCAGTTTAGGCTCTGGGTATAATACCATGGTTTTTAATATTGCCCGTGCAGTTTCTTGTCCTTCAGTTTTTGTTGTTTTCTATTGTTTCTTGTACTTCAATCATCGTATTAATTTATTGTATTTACTAGTTAGTGTTTTCTGTTATTCTCACTTCCATTACTTTTTTTTTGATTGTTTTTTCTTTAGTCAAGGGTTTATGTTATTTTATAGAAGTAAGGTGTGTATACATTCTACCCTCCCCACATCCTACTTCATTGGGTACTCTGTTGCCATTGTTGTAATACCATGGTTTTTAACTATACCCTTTGTTTTAGTTTGTTTGTCTTAATTTTTTTTTTTAATCCTTTTAAAAAATTGCATCTTTCCTTTTTCTTCCCACTCTTCAAAATCACATGACATGTTTAAGACCATAAGATTTGGTATATTCTACATATCTGTAGTTCAAGAATACGAGGTTCAAAAGTTTTCTTTAGTTTGTTGAATTCAGTGCCAAGTCAAATCATACAATCAACTGTTTTGGTCTTGCTTAGGAGCAGGAATATTATATCGGTTATTTTTTTATTGTGGCTTTGACAGTAAACTATCTTTTGGAGCTTAACTGTACACGCTTGCCTTTGCTTTAATCTGAAATTAGTAATAAAGCTGATCAGGATTCACTTTTGCATAAATATTTATAGGAGCATCTTTGCTGCATTTAGTTGTTCTTATAGTAAAATTGCTTTCATTTCCTTTTCTTTGAAATAATGTACTTGTTTGGAAGTAATTGTAATAGCAGTATTCCTTTTATTCAAAAGCATCATTGAATGAATTCAAATAAAGGTATCAAGTGACAAAGGGTGAACATGCATGAATGATTGTGACCTGAATCTACTTATTTTGCTGCTTGTCTTATGTGGACGTTTCCAAATTGTATTTCTGATATTCTCAGATTCTCAACACAATGATATAAAGATTATCCTTGTGTTAAATCTTTTCTAACTTTTCTGGTTGTACCTAATCTATTCTTGTTAGTGGTTTACAAGTTGAGTTCTTTCTCTAAAATCATTTGTGTTGTGATGTGCAATAGTAAGTGCAGGCCAGACTTTGGTTTCTTTTTATGCTAGTACTGTTGAATATATATAGCTGCAATATCAATCAATTGTTATCTTGGATAGAATGGCTTATGAGGTTAACTTTGATATTTTTATTTGTTATATTGCCATAGTTTATTAACATTATTTATCATTTATTTTCCTGAATTATTATCTTTTTTTGATTCGGCCTTCAGTATTTTAATAAAAGTATCTTAACCTTTTGAAGTAGAATAACTTGTCATTTACTTATAGTTGGTTCTTATGTTGAGTTGTGAGCATTTAGCAATGTATTTCACAATAAAATACATATTCTAGTCTTCTCGAGAGTCGAGGTGCATTTTTTGGGTCAGATATAGTATGACATACTATGCCAATCCATAACACACTATCATTGAGTTTCAAAATTGACATGATTACATTCTCATGTTTATCTACTTTGTAGAGGAATCTGAAACGGACAGTGAAGAGTCTGATGTTAGTGGTTCTGATGGGGATGATACTTCATGGATTTCATGGTTTTGTAACCTGCGTGGCAATGAGTTCTTCTGTGAAGTTGATGATGATTATATTCAAGATGATTTTAACCTATGCGGATTGAGCAGTCAAGTTCCCTACTATGACTATGCACTTGACCTCATCCTTGATGTTGAATCCTCCCATGGTATATATTTTTTCTCTTGTTTAGATTACTTCATATTTTATTACTTCCTCCGTCCCAATTTTGTTTGACACTCGTTGACTCGGCACGGGGTTTAAGAAATAAGGAAAGACTTTTGATACATGTGGTCTAAAATAACTCATGGATATTTTTGTGGCTACAAATTTTTTCATTAAGGGTACAATAGGTATTTTAAAGTAATATTATTACTAATATAGATATGTGTCTTTTTTGGGACCGACTAAAAAGGAAAGTGTGTCAAATAAATTGGGACAAAAGGAGTATCAAATTGCAGAGAATTGATTTTATACTTGTGTTTTCTGTTTAAGGATTTATTTTCTTGTCTTTGAAATACTGTTTTAAAAGGTAGTTTTGAGACTTGCCCCCGGCGGGGCTGTAGGGCTTAGTTCTGTGAGGCTTATGTCTTTAATGCCTGATTGTACGCCCTAAACACGTCTAACGCCCAATGCTCTGGACTAGCCTAATAATTCTGACACAAATTTTGTGTCTCATTCCTTAGTCAACATGGTTGATCCTTTATAATTCTCTGATAAATTAGTGATCTTATTAGTTTTATTCATATATAGAATAAGAAAATTGAGAATAACTCAAATAATAAGTTGTTTTATTGCTTATTTACTATTTGAGAGTATCGTGAGGGTGGATATCACTTAGCATTTCTTTTTACACGTTGCTGAATTTTATATCTTTCACGTGTCATTGGTGATCATGTTTTTATCCTATGCCTAAAAAATTATCATGTTTTATTATTTTTTATTTGAAAGTATTTTATTTTCATTCATGAAGGAGTGATGTTTTAACTATAATATTAATAGTTTATTGATTAATTTTTTAGGGAGGTAAATTGCATAGTATGGGGTAGTCATGTATTTTAAGATGTTGGTGTTGATTTGCATCTCATAAAAAGTTTTATATCATTGTATTATTTCTACTTGTAAAATGATATTAGAAGTGTTGTTTAAAATTTTTAAAAAAATATTAATGTATTCTTTTTATAATTTTTGTGTTATCATACTATTTTGCTATAATATAAATTAAAAGTTAAAGATCCATTGGGCTTACACCTCGCCTAATGTCCCCCGACCTTTTAGAACACTGATTTGAAACTGTTGGGTTCACTATTTTTTTGGTTTTGGGTGTGTGTGTGTGTTCATATGGATTATTTCTACATATGAGTATTTAGTAAAGTGAAGATGTGGTGAACTAGTTATCTTTACTTGGATATGTTTTAGACTGATTGGGATGACAATTTCTTATATAGGCTAAGGAGAGAAATCTGCTCAACGTTGACTAAAACCGGTCTTCAGGTGGAGTGAAGGTTCAAACTTAAGACTAAGGCAGCGAGTGAGCCTAGGAGAGGTTGTGTGAGCATTGACTGACTCCTCATGGGGTTGAAAACAACGCTTTGAAAGGAATTAGTGAAAGTTAATTTTGGGTCAAGTTCCCGTTCTATAAAATAATAAAAATGAATAAGTAAATAACTTTTTATCACCACCCAAATCCTCCCCTACCAGTGATGACAACCGACTATGCCAAGCTAGGCAAATCAAAGGATTTTGTCATCCCAAATCTAACTATAAATCCAACAATCAACAAGATCATAAATGAGAGAGTTAATACAATGCGGGAAGCCTAATTCCAAAACACAACTAAATTCCCTTGAGCAAACTAAAGAGAAAGGTGCAAATGTCTCAAACTAGTACATAGTTTGACAATGAAAAAGTCTACATCATGACATAAAAGCATGTATGGCCACTGTGGTAGAAGACAAACAAGTCATACTGAAAGGCTAGATCACAATAGGAACTCACTTGCGGACCATGCTGGTGTAGGAATCTGAACTTATACAATAAGTGTAGGAAGTGTAGCATGAATGTGAAAGTCAATGTTAAGAGTTGCTTGAAAAGATGCCTTACCTATAGTCTATGCATTTTGTATGAACGTTTAGAAGAAATGAACAATTAACAAGAATATAGGCATGAATTGACAGTTAACGACATTTAAGCATTTATCGCATTTCAAACCAACAGAATAAACGTGTTCCATACGGATAATGAATCAAAGAAAGTAAAATAGTTAAAGAGGATTGTAAAGGTAAATTCTTTATTACATAATTCACTTCTTAACTTAGTTGGCTAACTCTTCGATAACTAGCATGCACACCACTAGGGAGGGGTACCAAGTCATTGACTCATGAGGGATGAATCCTTATCCACACGCGCGTATGATCATATCAATGATCTCATGTACTTAATAGTCCCCACATGTTTCACAATTTGAATCTAAGTTGCTCAGACTCGGGTGCAGGTGTCCGATACTGGTGTGGATCCAAATTGGATCCTTTATTATGAAAATTTTAAGAGTCGGGGATATGGATCTATGCATGAATACGGGTGTGAGGATTCAGCTAAGAATAATTCAAATATCTAAAAAAAGAGTTATAAGATATCATGTAGAAAACTTGAGGTGAAAATATTGATCAAGAAGAGAATCCTAGGAGATAAAAGAAAAATGAATGACATCAGTGTTATCAAAAGAGAAAAGCGCAAAAAAGCTCCAAGGTATGTTGGGGCGTAAAGCGCAAATAAAAGTGAGGGCTTCAATTAAAAAAGGCACAAAGGAAGAATAAATAAAATTTTTTATGTTTAGTCCAATACTAATAGTTATAAGCATGAATGATAACTTATGCCCAAAGAAATTGAAAAACAATTACGATAAAGTGAAAATGCCCAAAGAAATTGAAAAACAATTACGATAAAGTGAAATATCAATTGTTTAATGTCGCCTCTTTAAAAGAGACCTATTGACAAGAAAAAGTATGACTTTTAGTAGCTTGATGACGACAGAGAAATGCACATAAAGCGAGGCGAAGCGCTCAACTTATTTTGAGCTTCGCTTTAAGGCTTAAGCTTGCCTTTGATAACACTGAATAACATAGAGATTTTTGTATACAAGGTATTCTATTTTCTTCAAATTACTCAAAATCAGTCACTCTTTTAATTGAATTTGTCCGAAATTTCTTTGTCTATTTTGGTCAAAATACCCAAAAATTAGTTAATGAGATTGGGTACGGATCCCATACCCACAGCCATGTCGTGTCGACTGGGTGCGGCACTAAAAGTGAAGAGTCCAAGCAACGTAGACTCGAACCCAATAGTCCTCACATCTCTTATCAAGCTGGACTCACACAGACCTCATCAATATCTCAATCATGGATTGACAATCCTTATCGATCAACATTGAATGAACTATCATAGTCCCCAATATTCTGTCAATGTTGGATTCATATGGTCCCCAATCCTTCACATCTCAGCTTTACTACTGTATCAATCCCATATAAGGAACAAAAACAGAAATCATACCGTGTTCACCACATAGCAATTAAAATCTGATTTCAACAACTAGGGAGATAGAAGATGATTTTTAGCATTTTTTTTGTTGAATTCATCATATGGGATATATATAATGCTCAACTCAAAACACAGATTTGGGAATTAAAGCAAAAACCTAGCATTTCAAGTAATCCCCTTGTACACATGATAGTTTTATATATACTTGTCACCCCATGTATACAATATCCCTGCGCATTACAAGTCATGTAAAACAGATAAATTTGGAATAATTACTGAGATCAAAGTCTTAACTTAACCTCGATTAAAGCATAGCTTTCAACCTTTCATGACCACCTTTCCATGCCCAAATTACTTAACTGTATCCAAAAGAATGTTTTAACAACATCAAACAAAGCTAAGGAAACAATCCCTATAATTTAATACACAGTCTAAGTTATAGTTAACAGAATTCAAACTCGATCCCTGAAGAAACTTCCGGGTTCAAATCTATAATTAGATTCTCAGTCCGACACCAATTCAGCCTTCAAATCCTAAAACACACATTCTAGAATCTAGGGCAAGATCCCCCAGTTTTGCACTTCAAAATCAACAATTTAAGGTTTGATTCTCATGAGTAATCATAATAAGTAACCAAATCTGAGTGTAAGAGACTTATTCAAATCTTGTTGATGATTTCCCCTCCAAGAATTGCACCAAACCAAGCTCAAACCCGCCCAAAAATGTCTTGGAACGAAATAAAATCCTGAAACTTTAGTTTTTATACTTAGTATGCTACCCTATGCGATCGCGAAGGGCAACTAGTTGTGGACCCTATGCGATCACGAAGACCAAAATTCCCTTGCTGTGATGTGATGTGAAGGTCTGCAAACAGTTTCAGGAAAAATCTGTACAGTCGATTTGTGGATTTTTGGCTACAAATCGCACTCAAACCCCTCAGGTCCCAATCCAAACTCCTCAAACAAGTACCAGATGGTTATTTCGACTGTACAACGTCTCGGATCCTAAAATGGGGCATTAAAACTTAGAATTTAGAGTTGGGTTGTTTCACTTTTTGTGTCACGCTCTACCAGGTTCATCCAGCTGGTGTAGGGCCGTAGGCTATATCCATCTTATTATGATGTATAGATGCCCATAGGTAGATATGTGTATAAACTCTTACTTTTAAGTCATTTTATAGCCCATATATAGTGCTTCCACTGTCCCAATTTATGTTACTCTTTCCTTTTTAGTCAGTCCCACAAAGAATAACATCTTTCTGTATTTAGAATTTAACTTAAAACTTCCTACTTTATCCTTAATGGATGCTTTTATATCTTTCAAATATTTATGGCTTATTTTATACCACAAGTTTCAAAGTCTTCTTTCATTCTTATACTCTGTGGCTAGCCAAACACCTTCACATAGATTATTGGGATAGAGGAAGTAGTAAGGTTTTGGAGGAATGCCCCCTTTGTCTGTCATTGTCCATGTTTGATATGACCTTCATGCCACAAATACAGCAACTTTAAATTATGCCAGTGAACCTTGATATATAGAAATTGTGGTGCCCCCTATGTCTGTATAATATATTCTATTGCACAATCTCATTGGAAAGTAAAAAAGGAAACCACCTTCCCTCGCCAAAAAATCATAAAATGGAATGAAAGGAAATTCCTCTTCATCTCCACTAACTGCTGATAGAACCTAGAAGGAGCTGCTTCTATTTCAATCAAGAGATCAAATTTTCCTCTGGTATTATGGCATGTGTTGCAATGAATATTGTTATATACTTTTTGTCTGCTCTTTTTAACTCTCCTCTTTTGTATATTTGCTTGTTTGATGGTTCTAAACAATGGTGATACCTTCTCTTTGTTTTCTTATTTGGTATGGTTTCTTCTGTGGATGGACAAATCTCGTCTCTAAGTCAGTTTTCTAGAATCTAGCTTATCATTTCCAGCTAATGACTTGCACTACAAAACAGTTGTCCTTCCACCCCAAATGAATACAACTCTTTTGATTTTTGGACATCTGAAATGTTTGACACCAATATATTTATTAACGACATTCATTACTTACAAGAATTCAAATTCCTGAAATTGTTCACATTTTAAATTTTGATGTGATGCTATCTTTGAAAATCAAGTTTTCAACAACTATTGATATTTTCCCTTTTAACCCCAAAATAAGATTTAAATCAAATTGCTTTCTTAAACTGTGTTATAAATCACGTAGAATGGATGTAGAGTATAACTACAATTGATTATGATACTTCTCGTTTGTGTAATTCTTATGATGCAATTGGAGCTATGTCACAATTCGATTTTTCAAATCATGTTGACACCTACTATACCACCAGTAGGAGAACCAACCGGAGAGCTACTACATCAATAATGGAAAACACAGGCACAATAAGTAAAATATAAAGGAAAGAAAAAATACTCATGGTAGCGGAATTACAATGAGTCACCAAATTCCCAAAATCCAGTATTAGTGTAACAAAACAGAACCTCAAAGAACAGAACATAAAGCTAAAATTCTAATATGAATGTATCTTCGAAAGTACGAGGAGATCAATCCAAATCTGAAGAGAAGCAGGAATAGTTGGACGCCAAGCTCACCCTATCTATGAAGTAAGTAGCAACAAACACAAACGGCAAACCGTAATCAACGTCGGTTACTAGTACTAGGGTCTGCACCAGGGGGGCAAGTGTAGTATGAGTACAAGTTACGAAGCAACCTGTACCCAGTAGACTTCGAGGGCCCACTAAGCACATAATAATAATAAAAGTAGTAAATGACGGAATACAATAAAGTAGGGTCACAGAAGCAAATAGTACATCATGGAAGCAAGCTACTCAGATAAGATTCAAGAACAAGTAGAAGAGGTCATCACTAGCTAAATCAAATAATAGAATCTCAGGCAAGAAGGAAGGACGTACCCGGCATCCTTGCAACAATATATGTGAATAATAACAATATTAATCAAGAGTCCAATTAAAGAGAGAAAGAGAACATGGACGGTAT